>CAUYLG010015969.1:0-32963 GCA_963573385.1 Cacajao melanocephalus
GAATTGCCACACTGTCTTCCACAATGGTTGAACTAATTTACACTCCCACCAACAGTGTAAAAGTGTTCCTATTTCTCCACATCCTCTCCAGCATCTGTTGTCTCCAGATTTTTTAATGATCGCCATTCTAACTGGCATGAGGTGGTATCTCAATGTGGTTTTGATTTGCATTTCTCTAATAACCAGAGATGATGACCATTTTTTCATATGTTTGTTGGCCTCATACATGTCTTCTTTTGCAAAGTGTCTGTTCACATCCTTCACCCACTTTTGGATGGGTTTGTTTGTTTTTTTCTTGTAAATCTGTTTTAGTTCATTGTAGATTCTGGATATCAGCCCTTTGTCAGATGGGTAGATTGCAAAAATTTCTTCCCATTCTGTTGGTTGCCAGTTCACTCTAATGATTGTTTCTTTTGCTGTACAGAAGCTCTGGAGTTTAATTAGGTCCCATTTGTCTATTTTGGCTTTTGTTGCCAATGCTTTTGGTGTTTTAGCCATGAAGTCCTTGCCTATGCCTATGTCCTAAATGGTTTTGCCTAAGTTTTCTTCTAGGGTTTTTATGGTGTTAGTTCTTATGTTTAAGTCTTTAATCCATCTGGAGTTAATTTTAGTGTAAGGTGTCAGGAAGGAGACCAGTTTCTGCTTTCTGCACATGGCTAGCCAGTTTTCCCAACACCATTTATTAAACAGGGAATCCTTTCCCCATTGCTTGTTTTTGTCAGGTTTGCCAAAGATCAGATGGTTGTGATGTGTGGCATTGCCTCCAAGGCCTCTGTTCTGTTCCCTTGGTCTAAATCTGTTTTGGTACCAGTACCATGATGTTTTGATTACTGTCGACTTGTAGCATAGTTTGAAGTCAGGTAGCGTGATGCCTCCAACTTTGTTCTTTTTGCTTAGGATTGCCTTGGCTATGCGGGCTCTCTTTTAGTTCCATATGAAGTTTAAGGTGGTTTTTTCCAGTTCTGTGAAGAATGTCATTGGTGGCTTGATGGAAATAGCACTGAATCTATAAATTACTTTGGGCAGTACAGCCATTTTCACAATACTGATTCTTCCTAACCATGAGCATGGAATGTTTCTCCATCTGTTTGTGTCTTCTCTTATTTCCTTGAGCAGTGGTTTGTAGTTCTCCCTGAAGAGGTCCTTTACATCCCTTGTTAGTTGTATTCCTAGGTATTTTATTCTCTTTGTAGCAATTGTGAATGGGAGTTCACTCATGATTTAGCTCTCTGTTAGTCTGTTATTGGTGTATAGGAATGCTTGTGATTTCTGCACATTGATTTTGTAGGCTGAGACTTTGCTCAAATTGCTTGTCAGTTTAAGGAGATTTTGGGCTGACATGATAGGATCTTCTAAATATATAATCATGTCATCTGCAAATAGAGACAATTTGACTTCCTCTTTTCCTAATTGAATACCTTTTATTTCTTTTTCTTGCCTAATTGCTCTGGTAATATCCCCTTTATCATTTTTTATTGCATCTATTTGATTCTTCTCCCTTTTCTTTTTTATTAATCTGGCTAGTGGTCTATTTTGTTGAACTTTTCAAAAAAGCAGTTCCTGGATTTATTGATTTTTGGAAGGGTTTTTTGTGTCTCTATCTCCTTCAGTTACGCTGTGATCTTAGTTATTTCTTGTCTTCTGCTAGCTTTTGAGTTTTTTTGATCTTGCTCCTCTAGCTCTTTCAATTTTGACAATAGGATGTCAATTTTAGATCTTTCCTCACTTCTCGTGTGGGCATTTATTGCTATAAATTTCCCTCTAGACACTGCTTTAAATATGTCCCAGAGATTCTGGTATGTTGTGTCTTCGTTCTCATTGGTTTCAAAGAACATCTTTATTTCTACCTTCATTTCATTGGTTATCCAGTCGACATTGTTTGTTTTTAAGAATTTTTCTTAAAATGGAACAGAGTCCTGAGGCAGAAACAAAATTTGAAATGTTCCAACGTTGTGGAAAGGAGGAAGCTATCCAACAAATGGTGCTGAGAAAATGGATTCTCTCTATGAAAAATAAAATGACATTGAACCTCTTACCTCATATTGTATTAGCCTATTATCATGTTGCTAATAAAGGCATACCCAAGACTGGATAATTTGTAAAGGAAAGAGGTTTAATGGACTCACAGTTCTGCATGGCTGCAGAGCCCTCACAATCGTGGCAGAAGACAAAGGAAGAACAAAGATAACAAAGATATGTCTTATGTGGCGGCAGGCAAGATGGTATCTCATTGTGGTTTTGATTTGAATTTCTCTAATTGTCAATATTATTAAGCTTTTTGCATATAATTGTTGGTCAAATGTATGCCTTCTTTTAAAAATTGTTCATGTTCTTTGCCCATTTTTTAATGGGATTTTTTTTCTTATAAATTTGTTTAAGTTCCTTATAGATACTGGAGAGTAGATCTTTGTTGAATGCATAGTTTGCAAAATGTTTTTCCCATTCTGTAGGTTGTCTGTAGGACATAGGCATGGGCAAAGCCTTCATGATGAAAATGCCAAAAGCAATTGCAATAAAAGCCAAAATTGACAAATGGAATCTAATTAAACTAAAGAGCTTCTGCACAGGAAAAAAAAAAACTATCATCAGAGTGAACAAGCAACCTACAGAATGGGAGAAAAGTTTTGCAATCTACCCATCTGACAAAGATCTAATATCCAGAATCTACAAGAAACTTAAACAAATTTACAAGAAAGAAACAAACGGCCCCATCAACAAGTGGGAAAAGGATATGAACAAACACTTCTCAATAGTTTTGGATTTTACATTTAAGTTTTTAATCCATCTTGAGTTAATTTTTGTATATGGTATAATAAAGAGGTCCAGTTTTAATTTTCTGCATATAGCTCGAGCTTATAATTTTAAAAAATGGGAACAGCCCAAATATTCAACAGGAAATAGAAAAATTTTTGTATAATCTCACAAAGCAATATTATACAATAGTGAATTCATGTGAACTGTAATTAAATGTAACAGCACAGAAGAATTGCTGAATTGAATGACCTAAGCAGATTGAAAAAGTCTATAGCATATCAAAAAAGTTCAAACAACAAAGTTCAGCAAAATATTTTATAGGGCTACATACATATGAAAACCATCCAGAAAAAAACAAAAAGTATACAAGACCTGAAACTATGAAACTAGTAGAAGAAAACATTGAGGAAATGCTCTAGGACATTAACCTGGGCAAAACAATTTTTGAGTAAGACCTCAAAAGCACAAACAACAAAAGCAAAAATAGATAAATGAGATTACATGAAGCTAAAAAGCTTCTGTATGGCAAAGGAAACAATCATCAAATTGAATAGATAACTCACAGAATAAGGAAAAATATATATGCAAACTGTCCATCTGAGAAGAGATTAATATCCAGAATATGTAAGGAATTCAAACAATAGCAAAAAAACAAATAATCTGATTTTAAAATGGGCCAACGGTTCTGAAAACACATTTCTAAAAAAAAAAAAAAAAAAAAAAAAGAAAAAAAAAAAAAGACATACAGGCCAGGTACAGTGGCTTACACGTGTAATCCCAGCACTTTGGGTAGCTGAGGTGGGTAGATTGCTTGAGCTCAGGAGTTCAAGACCAGCCTGGGCAGCACAGCAAAACCTGTCTCTGCAAAAATACAGAACTTAGGTGGGTGTGCCGGTGCATGCCTGTAGTCCCAGCCACTTGAGAGGCTAGGGTAGGAAGATCTGTTGAGGCTAGGAGGTTGAGGCTACAGTGAGCCATGATTGTGCCACTGCACTTCAGCCTGAGTGACAGAGCCAGATGCTGTCTTAAAAAAATACAAATGGCCAACAAAATGCAAATCAAAACCACAATGAAATGTCAATATCCTCTCACCCCAGGTAAGATGGCATCCACCAAAGACACAGGGAATAATGGATGCTGGCAAGGATATGGAGAAAGGAGAACCCTCATTCACTGTTGATGAGAATATAAATTAAGGCAGCCACTATGGAAAATCGCTTAGAAGTTTCTCAAAAAACTAAAAATAGAACTACCACATCAACGAGCAATCTCACTACTGGGTATACATCTAAAAGAAAGGAAATCAATATATGGAAGAGGTACCTGCACTCCCATGTTTACTGCAGCACTATTCACAAAACAACAACAACAACAAAAACAGAATCAACCTTAGTGTCCATCAGTGATGAATGGATAAATAAAATGTATATATACACAATGGATTATCCATCCATAAAACAGGATAAAAAATCCTGTCATTCTTAGCAACTTGGATGGTACTAGAGGTCATTATTTTAAGCAAAATGAGCCAGGCACAGAAAGAAAAATATCATATCTTCTCACTCACATGGGAGTTAAAAAAAATGAATCTCGTGAAGATGAAGAGCAGATTGGTAGTTGTCAAGGTCTGGGAAGGGAAGGGAGGGGAATGAAGAGAGATTACATAATGGGTACAAATACATTTAGATAGAGAAAATAAGACCTAGTATTCATTAAATCTGGAGGGTGACTATAGTTAACAGCAATCTATTGTATTTCAAAATAGCTAGAGAAAATAATGTGACTGTCCCCAGTATAAAGGAAAGATAACTGTTTAAGGTGTAGATATCCCAATTTCTCTGATTCTATCATTCCACCTTATACGAATGTATGAAAATATCATATGTACCCATAAAACATGTACATCTATTATATATCTATAAATAATTCAAAAATAACTTCTAAAAAAGAACAATGGGAATGATAAACATAAACTTCAAGATAGTAATTACCACTTATTGCAGGTGAGGGGATGAACAGAGGCAAAACATACATGCATATGCAACAGTATTGCTAATACTCTAGTTTTAAATTTGAAGCAGATTCATGAATGTTCATTATTCTTTTGCTTCAGAACTTATATGAGGGGTCTTCACAAAGAGAAAATGCATATTATGAAAAAGAATGCCTGAATTTCCATTTTTTTTTTTGCACCAAAGTAAACTCATACTAACTCGTTATAACATGTCTGAACAGGACCTAGTTTGAGGGAATAAGAAGGAAAAGACAAGAGTTTGAAAAGAGAACATGAATTCTGCTTGTTCTCGAAGCAAGAATAAATATCAAATTTATCGTGAAGTGGGGTGGAAAACGGTAAAATCATTGATCCTTTATGAAAGTTTATGGGGACAATGCACCAAAGAAATCATCAGCTTACAAACAGGTAATTCATTTTTAAAAAGGACAAGATGATGTTAAAGATGAACCTTACACTAGAAGACCATCTACATCAATATTTAAGGAAAAAGATTAATCTTGTTTGTGCCCTAATTGAAGAAGATTGACAATTAACCACAGAAACAATAGTTAATAATGTAGACATATCATTGTGTATCTCAGATCTCTTCTTCACTCATCAATAGACATATCATTACGTCTACATTATTAACTATTATTGTTACTTGGCTCAGCTTACACAATTCCAACTAAAAAATTAAAGTTGAGTAAACTTTACACTTGGTGGGTACCAAAAGCTTTGTACCCAGATTAGCTATAGACAAGAGCAGAGCTTTCCACAGAAATTTTGAATAAGATAAAGATCCTGAATTGTTTCTTTGAAGAAATGTAATAGCACATGAAATGTGGCTTTACTAGCATGAACCTAACGACAATGCACAATCAAAGCAATGGCTACCAAGATGGGGAAGTGGTCCAGTCAAAGCAAAAGTAGACTGGTCAAGACCAATGTCATGGCAACAGTGTTTTGGGATCCTCAAGGTATTCTGGTTGCTAACTTTCTGAAGGACAAGAATTGTGATAGGAGATGGAACATTTCTCTTATTATGAGAATATTTTGAGAAAGTTAGCCAAAGCATTAGCAGAAAAATTCCCAGGAAAGCTTTACCAGAGAGTTTTTCCCTACCATGCCAATGCTCCTGCTCATTCTTCTCATCCAAAAGGACAATTTTGTGAAAGTTTTGATGGGAAATTATTAGGCATTCACTTTATAGTTCTGATTTGGTTCCTTCTGACTTCCTTTTGTTTCCTAATCTTAAAAAATCTTTGAAAAGCACCCATTTTCTTCCATTAATAGTGTAATAAAAGACTGCATTGTCTTGGTTTAATTCCCAGGAACTTCAGCTCTTTAGGGATGAGCTAAATGGCTAGTATGATTGTTTATAAAATGGTCTTGACTTTATGTGAGAAATAAAGCTTATATTTTTTATCTTTTCATTCCATTTTCTGTGCACTTTTTCAATATCGCCTCTTGTATATGTTAGTTTTATGTAAAAAAGTTATATAATAAACATCTTAATGCAAAAATTATTGATGTAGAGAAAGCTCAGAAAAAAAGAGGAAACTTAAGCCTAACAGAAAATGCCTGTGTTGATTCAAGGTTAATCAATTAAAGATGAAATTGGTTCCACCAATAATAGCAATCAGCCTTACCTAAAGTAATTAGCAAATACCTGCTCTGAGGACTGAGGGCTAATGAGGTTAGGTTGCTTCCTTGGACATTTACAAAAATCACTAATGTGACAGAAACAATGCGAATTTAGAGTGCTACCTTGAGCCAGTATGTCGACCCTGACAGAAATGCAGATTCAATTCCTTGTAAGGAGAGTCTCCAGGTTGGGGAAAGGTGTGTCACCAAGTCACCTCTGCATGAGTATCTCAAATCTCTTCTTCACTCAGATTCCCTGTTCGTCAATAATTATTATGATTATAATTTGATTTTATTTTTCCAAGTGATTTTTTCCTACCCTGTTTCCTCAAGTGAGTAACAGAACTCAGAGACAAGTTTGACCTTTTTATTTATATATGCATATCTGTGTGTGTGTGTGTTTAAATTACACACACAGTAGCAAAAGACTGTTCTGTATGATTCTGGCAGCATGAGGCACCTGTCTGTAGACACCAACACTCCCAGCCCAGTACACTATACAAAGACCATTACTGAAATGCATTCTATGTAATGACTAAAGCATCTGTAGACGATCCCAGGCAATGGCTTTCAAAACTTCCCTGCAACTGAATACAGATCAAGAAGTAAATTTGGGCGTCAAAATACATATTTGATCGAAAGGAAAAGATCCCAAGCAACTGCCACCTGCACATACATCTCTCTCCCATTGATATTGAGGCTGTTTTACAATGAATAGGGAGTGAAGGCAATCTCTGCCCTCTGCTTTCCTATGCAAAGTGATTTCCCATGGAAACAGAGCCACTCCCTCTTTGGGGGAGGGGGAGGGGCTTCAGCTACCAGCGTCTCCCTAAATCTCATCAAGTTCTACACACTGCCATTGCTGCCTTTCTCACGACAATCATTCTGCTTGCACAGGATCAATCTTCACCTTAGGATAGAATCGCCAAATCTGAGTAATTATTCAACATTGTGGTCACTAATAGTTGATCCTAGAACACAGAAAGTTTTAAAAATATACCAGATGAAACTACTTTATAATGCAACAAAAGTGCTGCTCACTTACTTGGGTAATTGAGGAGATAACTTTCATAATGTCCTAAAGATTGATATCCATGTTTTGTTTCACCCCCAATTAAATGTATGTTACTATTTGTAAAGGTGGAGAGAAAGTGAGAACACGAGCGAGATCAAATGGGCAAACAGACATCAAAGAAATGATGTACCTCAGTCAAAATTTGGAATTATAGTATCCCTCATCCAGGTGGCAGGTTTTGTTGCTACTGAGAGAAGATAGTAAAGCTCTCCTTTTCCACTGAAGAATCCCAACGGCTTAGTATGATGATCTGGGAGCCTGGCCTTAGCTGGTGGCACCTGCCACAGACTCAGAATTTTCTAGTCTTTTATTTTGCATGTGATAAAGGTCCAATATCTATCAGATATAAAGAATTAAACAAATCAAACAAAAAACAAAGCCATTAAAAAGTGGGAAAAGGACATGAACAGATAGTTTTCAAAAGAAGACATACCAGGGGCTAACAAGCATGGAAAAAAATGCTCTACACCACCGATCATTAGAGAAATGTACATCAAAACCACAATGAGACACCATCTCACACCAGTCAGTATGGCTACTATTCAAGAGTCAAAAAATAACAGATGCTGATGAGGTTGCAGAGAAAAGGGAATGTTTATATGCTGCTAGTGGGAAGGTAAATTAGTTCAGCCACTGTGAAAAGCAGTTTAGTGATTTCTCAAAGACCTCAAAGCAGAATTAACATTCAACCCAGCAATCCCACTATTGAGTATATACCCAAAGAAATATAAATTATTCTACCAAAAGGACACATGTACATGTATGTTCATCACAACACTATTCACAATAGCAAAGACACGGAATAAACCTAAATGCTCATCAATGGTTGATTGGAAAAAAAAATACGGTGCATGTAGTATTCTGTGGTGTCTTGGAATACTACACGGCTATAAAATAATGATATCAGCCAGGCATGGTGGCTCACACATAAAATCCCAGCACTTTGGGAGGCCAAAGCAGGCAGATCACCTGAGGTCTGGAGTTCGAGACCAGCCTGGCCAACATGGTGAAACCCCATCTCTACTAAAAATACAAAATTTGCTGGGCATAGTGGTGCATGGTGCATGCCTGTAGTCCCAGCTATTCAGGAGGCTGAGGCAGGAGAATTGCTTGAACCTGGGAGGAAGAGGTTGCAGTGAGATGAGATTGATACTGTTTCTCTCAAAGCCAGAATTCACAGGTCCAGGTATCAAGGGGTGGAGATGGGAGAGGCACCATTTCCTATTTACTTATAGTAACCCACAAACAAAATGTATGCTTCCTGTGCATTAGACTTTATGCTCTTTTGGCTTAGAGGTCTTAGTCCCAGAGGTAAAAATGCTTCCACCAGGAGATACAACAATACTTCCACTGAACTAGAAGTTAAGACTGCCACTTTGTGCTCCTCATGGCTCTGAGTCAACAGCCAAGAAGGGAGTTATGATGTTGGTTGGGGTGATCGATCTTGACTACCAGGGGTAAATAGGACTACTACTCCTCAATAGAGGTACAGAAGAGAAGTCTGAAATATAGAAGATCCCTTAGGGCATCTTTTAGTATTATCGTGCCCTGTGATTAAGGTCAATAGGAAACTATAGCTACTCAATCCAGGTAGGATTACAAATGACCCAGACTTCTTAGGAATGAATATTTGGATCACCCCGCAGGTAAAGAACCACAGTGAGCTAAGGTCCTTGCTGAAGGCAAAGAAAATACAGAATGGGTAATAGCAGAAGGTAGTCATAAATACCAGCTACAACTACATGACCACTTACAGAAACGAGAATTGTAATTTCAGAAGTATTTCCTCCTTATTTTGTTATGAATATATTTGGGTGTACATAGATATATATTAAGCAAATATATTTGCTTTATTTCTGCTATTTCCTTATCATGTAACATGATATGTATTAACTTTATATCACTGTTTATTGTTAATTTTACATCATAGTATTCAAGTTATAGGATATCAGAAGAGTAAATGTCATGGAAAGACTTTACCTTCTCTTCTGAAGAAAGGATTAGTATATTCCTTGTTGTACACAGGATCCTTATATCATTGTAGGTGGAATTATGGCCTTGTTTTTGTCTTTATTTGAAGGTTAGGTATGGTTTAAGGAGATTCATATGGGTGCCAAGTTTACAAGAAGTAGATTGTAATGGTTAATTTTATGTGTTAACTTGACTGGGCTAAGGGAAACCCAGATTGCTGGCAAAACATTATTTCCAACTGTGTCTGTGAGGGTGTTTCTGGAAGAGAATAGCATTTGAATAGGTAAACTGAGTAAAGAAGATTGCTCTCACTAAGGCGGGTGGAGGTAATCCAATCTGTTGAAGTTCTAAATGGAACATAAATGTGGAAGAAGGTGAATTTGCTTTTTTTCTTTGTTTGAACTGAGACATCCAAGTTCCCCTGCTTTTGGACATATAGAATCCTGGTTCTCAGGCTTTCAGACTCAGATTGGCACTTATACCACCAGCTCCCCTTTTTCTCAGGTCTTTGGACTTGGAAAGAATTACACTACTAGCTTTCCTGGTTCTGCACCTTGATAATGACAGACAGTGAGGCTTCTCAGCCTCTATAATCACATAGGTCAATTGCTATAATAAATTTTCCCATATATATCTATATTATTGTGGGGCTTCTTGGCCCCCATAAACACATGAGGGAATTCCTATAATAAATCTCCTCTATCTATCTATCTATCTATCTATCTATCTATCATCTATTAATCAATCATCTATCCTATTGGTTTTATTTCTCTGAAGAACCCTAACATCCCAGGGTAAGAAATCTAGAGATGTAAAAAACTTTTCCCTATTAAAAAAAAAAAAAAAGCATCAGCTACTAACCAGCTAGTACATCAGCTACCAACCAGCTGGTACAGAATTGGATGGGTCCCTAAATCTTAGTAAGATCTAGGTTCAATGAACTTGGAAAGAGAAAGCGAAGCTAAAAGCATGTCTACAGTTTGTATGAGCAATAACTATAGTTGATGTGGTATGAAGATGCTGTAGTAATCAGAGACAATCTTGTTCACAAGCTTCCACCTGGATTTTAAAATATTTCAGTGGAAACAACCAAGTGTCAGTCTTTCAGCAGCTGACTGCTTGTATCACCTTTCTTTCTTTCTCCAGCAGTCTACTTTGGATCTTTCACTACCCCTTAGCAGCTCCCCCAGCCTTCTGAAAATCATGGATGAAATTCAAATCAAGCCATTTTGCCTTCAACTGCCAGTTTGATAAGGCAAGGATCCGGTCATACTGCAAACTTCTTTTTGTAGTATTTATCCACAGAAGAATTGTAATTATCCCCACATTCATGGTAGTAACATCTGCTCATTACACCACTGCCCTTTTCCGACCATTATACTTGTAATCCTTCACTTCCTGAATGTGAAAGTAATAATCTATCCCAGAGGAAAGCAAGAATTATTATTGCCATTCTTTGTTTATTTAGACCAAGAAACTCAGCCAAACTCGTTTTTGCCTAAGGGTAAATCTTACGGGATTCATGAAGATGGATTAAAAGCAGTATGTTGTGAAGACGACAATGATCTCTAGTCTCCTGAGAGTAAAAGATAATTTGTTGCAAGTTAGTGACTACCTGGGACTTTCATATTCCCTTAAGTATTGTACAGCAAAAAGAGCAGTGGATTGGGAGTTAGAGACCCAGGTTCTAATCCTGTCTCTGCTACTCCTTTGGCCTCTTGCAGAAGTCATATAACCTCTCCAGACCTCATGTCTCTTCCTGAATTTTAATTTATACTCTAGCTAAGGTCTCTCCCAGCTGTGACCTTCTTTGAGTCCTTCCCTCTAGCAGCTCTATGCTTTCACTAACCAAAATTTAGAGAAGTACAAGATTCAACTCTGCAGCCTTAAAGGCGATTGCAACCTCTGCCAAGTTGGGAATCACCTACAGCTGTTACTCTAGCCTTGAGATTCCAGGGAGACAGTCAGTTAGAAAAAAGTTTCTTAATAAACAGGGCTAATCCTTGGCTAAGCAGTCAGATAGGTGAAATTTGTGTTTTACACTCCTCCCAATTTGTATTCCAGAGTACCCATCATGCCAGGAAGTTTTCTTACATACTACAGAACCAGCCTTTAGCAGTCAACTAAACGATAGGAAGTAGGTGGCCAATAAGCCTAAGGTAAGATTCCTTCCAAAAACTATGTTGGAACAGAAGATTCTTAGAGAATGAAAACGATCCAACAGTGTTCTCAGCATGTGCCTCTCCTTTAGTCTTCCCTTCCGCCCTTCCAGTTGCTGAAGCCCAATTCTTAAGTGCTATCCTGGGTTCCTCTCTCTTTCAGACCCTTCATGTAGTCCACCAGTAAATCCTGCCAGCTCCGCCACTGAAATAGATAGAAAGTCCAACTAGTCTTCATCACACACATTGTTATTTTTCTAATCAAAGCCTCTCATTTGCGGGGTAGTATATACAGGGAAATAAAGAATAAGCAAAGAGAAGCAAGCTTGGTTTAATGCAGAAGTCAGCAGACACTAGAAAGAATTTGTTTTCTGAGAAAGAATGCCATTGTTTTAAACAACTTAGCAGCCAGTACTGAGGGGAACATGCTTCTCAACTAGCTTTGGCAACAGCCTGCTAACCAGTCTTTCTGTTTCTGCCCATGCCCCTGAGCAGGCTATTTTAGTCCCAGCAGGCTGTTCTACAATGGCTGCCAGAGTAATCCAGTTACCAGGTAAATAAGATTATGGTCAAAACTCCCCCATGGCTTCCCATCTCTCTTGGATTCAAAGCCAAAATGTCATCCATTGTATACTTATCCCTGTGTACTGGCACCACCACATCTCTGAGCTCACCTCCTCCCACTCACCTCCCCCTGCTTCCCTGCACCAGCTCCCTCATCATTCCTCAGATACACCAGGCCTGCAGCTGAGGACCTTCATACTTATTGTCCTTGCTGCCTTCTCTGCTTGGAAACCCATCCCTCAGCAACCTGCAAGGCTTGCTTCCTTGTGACATTCAGTCCTCTGTCTCTTCCAGAGACTTTTGCAAACCACATTATATAAGAGTGTATCCCCCGCCAACACACACACACTCACACAAACACACCTGCTCTATCCCCCTATTGTTTTTTTGGTGTTTCACTTACCACCGACTGATGTCACATACATTTGCTTATTACAGGGTGAATATCCCTTATCTGAAAATCCAAAATGCTGCAAAATGTGAAATGTTTTGAGTACCAATATGATGCTCAAATAAAATAATCATTGGAGCAATTCAGATTTTGGATTTTCAGATTAGGGATGTCGAATCAGTAAGTATGATGCAAATATCCCCAAATCACAAAAATCTGAAATTGGAAACACTTCTGGTCCCAAGCATTTCAGATAAGCAATAATCAACCTATATCTCTCATTCCCCTGTCCTTCCTCCCTCTATCGAGCAGAGCTGCCCCTTGTTAATTGCTGGACTTTTGCTGCTGGGACAGTACAGTGCATGACACATTCTAAACACTCAGACACATATGACAGTGAATGGACTGAGGGATGGATGAACCATTCTCTAATGCAGAGAAATACACGTTGGTCCTTCTTCCACCTTCTCCTCAGAACACATCTACTGACATAGTCTAGAAAGGTCATCACCAAATGGCATCCAGCTCTGGCAGGACAGGCTTTGCTTCAATCCCTCCTTACAATGAGGTAGTATATTGCTAGCAATTACCTACCTATGACATTTCCCCTTTTTTTCTTGCTCTACTTTTGATTTTGCCCAGATGCATCAAGGTATGCTTAGTTCATACGCACTATGGTTATACAATCTTATGTTCAATCTAAGTCTATCAAAATAATTTCTAAGAAAAAGCTCTAAGAAGAAGAGGTTTTAGAGTGTCAAAACTCTAATTTCAATTGTCTGGGGCCTTGAACCCCAATTCAAAAATGACTGACTAGTTTACATTTACTGATAGAAAAGTGAAAAGAACTACAATTCATTAAGTCTCCACCAGCAACAAGCACTGTGCTCAGAGCCTGCCAAATGCTATCTCAGCAAATCTATGGTATCTCTATAAATCATCCCATGATTTCAATCATATAAATGAAGAAAATGGTGCCTGGGGTGATTTTTAAAACTTAGCCAAAGATGTAGAATTGAGAATCTGATACCTATCTGAATCCAAAAGTCATTCTCCTTCTATACGAAAGCCACGACATTCACAAGGGAAAAAATCTGTCCTTTTTCCTTCTCATGCACAAGCCCATGATTAATATTATTTGGCTAAAGATTTTCTTGAGGGGTCAGAAGAGTTCTAAAGAGGTATTTTCCAGCACAAAATCCACAGCCTCTGAAACTGAAATCATCTAACATGCACAGGGATTTGATCGGTTTTCAGGGGAATTACTTCCAGCTTAGGAAAACTCAAGCACAGAATAAAGACATACCTACATATTTATGTCCACATAACTTTAAAAACCATTGAGAACAATCATCCCAGACTACTTTTCTGAAATGCTAATAAGAACTGGTTTCCAAATATTAAGTAGAAGCTTGTAGCTTCTGGGAGTACAAACTGAACCTTCCTCTTTCCCTGTAGGTGTTTCAGAAGCCCAGCCTTTCATTCAGGCACTACTTGAGGTGCGTTGACCAGGTGCTGGGGATGCAGCAGGGAACAGCACGCACTCTGCTGCTGTTCTCATAGTCATGGTCTGGTGTAGCAGGTGGACAATCATGTGAGTATTTAAATCCTTTTTCTTTTTGTTAAATGCTATCAAGTGCAGAGATGGACTATTACAGAACCTATAAACTCTGCCAAAGTGGTCATGAGAGTAAGTAATGTTTGAGCTGAGAGCTAATGAATGAACAGACATGCCTTAGTTGGAGGGATTGGGAAGTGGTGGCTGAGAGTCAGTTTTTCAGGCAGAGAGAGCAGCTTGTAGCAAGGTCCTGTTAAGGAGACTGATTGATTTGAGGAACTAAAAGGGAGGCCATGTGGTTGGAAGCTGAATTTGAGAAGAGTGAGAAGAGGAGAAGACTGCCATGAGACGAAGCTTCCCAGATGGAAAGAGCTTGAGAGGGATTCTGGGATGGACTCCAAGAGCTATAAGAAGTAAGGAAATGTTTTCGGCAAGGGTGCTACATTCAGATTTGTATTTTGAAGGGTTCACCCGAGACATACTGCGGAGAGTGGCTTCATGTGATGGAAGCTAACTAGACAAAGATGGAGGAGTTAGAACTGATAAATACAGTAAAGACAGCGAGAATGCAAAGGCCAGAAAAAAATAAGAGTAGCAATGAATTTGTATAAACGTCAGAGCATTTGAGACATGCCTACAAGGTAGAATCAATAGAACCTAGGGATGCATTGGATATAAACCGTAAGGGAGGCGGGTATAAAAAATGACTCCTAGGTTTCTAGCAGGTTGGCTGGATGGTGACACTGTACCCTGGGGAGGAAAACACAGCAGGAATACATTTGAGGATGGGGCATGGGAAGCATGAATTCATATTACGCATTGACTCTAAGTTGCCCATGAGACATCCAGTGGGATGTTGAGTGAGCAGCTGGGTATGTGAGATCACTCTGATGAGATATCTGGACTTGGGATGTAAATGTGGAAATAGATGCAACCACTTGGGAAAGGAACATGAAGTATTAAGAGGTTGTAGTGATGACAAGCTAAAATATTTAAAGGTCAGTTAGAAAAGGAATGAATTAACAAAGAGACATGGTGGAATTTCATCACATGTTGTCTTGGTATTATTGCTCCCCTTGAAAATGCCAGTGAAGTTGTTTACATGAACCCATTAAAGTGGGGCATACCCAGGAAGCCAGAGTAAGCAGTGTTTTCAACACTTTTTCTAATAGCAGGGAGAGCCAAGACAGGTCTTTGTGAATCAGCCAAAACCAAAAATTGTTTACGTACCCACCCGTAATTACACAAGGCATTGAGTTTGCCCTTATCCTTATCCCTTCCAAAAACAAATTTTTATTTTTTACTATTTCAATCCCAATTTTGACTATTTATTCCTATGCTTTTTCTGTACTACTAGGAGTTTGCTTAATTGGTATCATTTGTTTGGCAAAGTAATGAAGTCTCTTTATTGTATAGTCATCTCCTGTTATCCATGGGGGATTGGTTCCAGGACCCCACATAGATACCAAAATCTGCAAACGCACAAATGCTTTATATAAAATGGTGTAACATTTGCATATAAACTACACACATTTCCCCCATACTTTAAGTAATCTCTAGATTACGTATATATAATTATAAATTACCAAACACAGTGCTTACACACCACTTATTTGTGTGGATTCAACATAGTATTCAGTGTGTGGGAAAATTCAAGCTTTGCTTTTGGGACCTTTGTGAAATTTTTTTCCCAAGTATTTCAATCCAGAGTTGGTTGAATCCATAGATGCAGAACCCACAGATATGGAGGGAAGATTGCAGTTTATTGTAAATAAAACATGATTCATTCTTCTTCCTTTCCTAGAGGAAAGTCCTATTCTAAATTTAGCGTTTATATTCCTCTTAATACATTTACCAAATATTTTCAAATCTATAAATTTTTGTGTGATTTTAATATTATAAACGGCATCAAATTGTTTTATTCTGCAACTTGTTTTTCTTGCTGAACACTATGTTTTTTATGTATACCAATGTTGATACTGACAACTCAAGTTGATTCATTTTAACTGCTGTATAGTATTCCAGGGGATGACTTTGCCACAATTTCTTCTCTTTTCTTGTTGAACATTCAGGTTGTTTCTTTTTTATTTATTTATTTTTTGCTATTACACACAGATATAATAATTTTTTATACATTTCTTCTATGTACATTTGCTATGGTTTCTTTGAAGTATGAACCAGAAGCATCAATTTACTAGCCAAAGAGTATACACATATTTGACTTTACTAGTTATTATCAAGCTACCCCGCAAAGAGTCACCAGCAATGTTTGAATTCCCACAGAATAAATGTACTGGGATGGGATGAGCACAGGATGCCAAGGGCACCACACAGCATACAACCAAACTGAAGAGGGAGAAGGACCATAGAAAGATATTACATCTGAGCTAGGGTTTGAAAAATCCAGCAGAGAGAAAAGCATCCTTGGTTTTAAACAAAGACGAAAGAGAACATGACGAGTTCAAAGAATGGAAGGCATTCTGAAATGCCAAGAAACAGATGTAAGGGAAGAGTAGAAAAAATTTAACAATACTAAAATAAATGGAACGACTAGCTGTAGATTATAAAAGGCGTTGGCTGGGCACAGTTGCTCACGCTTGTAATCTCAGCACTTTGGGAGACTGAGACAGGTGGATCACCTGAGATCAGGAGTTCAAGACTAGCCTGGTCAACATGGTGAAATCCTGTCTCTACTAAAAATATAAAAATTAGCTGGGGATGGTGGTCCGTGCCTGTAATCCCAACTACTCAGGAGGCTGAGGCAGGAGAATCACTTGAACCCAGGAGGCGGAGTTGCAGTGAGCTGAGATTGTGCCATTGCACTCCCGCCTGAGCAACAAGAGTGAAACTCCATCTCAAAAAAAAAAAAAAAAAGTCCTTGTGCCATGTGCAGGAATTTGGACTTGATCCTTCAGGTGATGGGAAGCACCCAAAGAATATTTATTATGCAGGAAGGTGGTAGTATTAGGATTTTTTCCTAAGATTCCCCCTAGGTCTTATATGAATAGTGATTAAGAGTAGGCAAGAACAAAAGTGTGACTGTCAATTAGATTTTTGCAGGTTGGATGATCCAGGCTGGAAAGAATGGTCCTTTATCCTAATAGTAGTAGGGATAGTGAGGAAGAAATTAAGGAGGTTAAAAAAATGTTCAACAGAATGTGAGGGATAAATCGAAGGGGACCCTCATGGTGCCAAGTAAACAGGGAATTAAGGAGGAAGAGATTTGGGGGGTGTAGTTTGAGGGTGAGGAGAAAAGATGACAATTTCAGTTTTGTGTTTATTGAGTTTAAGGCTCACGTGGAACAGCCAAGCGGAGAATGAGGGCTTGGAATTCAGGTGAGAGACCTGGGCTTGAGATAGATATTTAAGAATTATCAACTTACAGATGGAAAGTAAAGTCATGCCATGGAATGGAGTATTTAGAGTGTATGGAGGATTATAAGATCAAAAAGGATGGGCAGAACCTTAGGAAGCACCAGAACAGAAAATGAATAAGATGATAGAGCCTAAAAAAGAGACAGAGAGACTGGCTGAAAAAACATGAAAAATATATGGTTGAAAAAATAGGATATAGGTGCCACCCAAGGAGCCAGAAGTTTTAAATGAAAAAGAGTGTCCAGTGACAAATGGTCCAAAGATCACTAACAAAATATCACCCAAAAGTGTTCATTGGACTTAGACACAATGGGATCACTGGTGATCTTGGAAAGGGCAAGTATTTCTGAAGTCACCATGAACTATCTCTAATTCAACAAGATATGGATATTTATAGAGTATTTCTACCAACACACACACACACACACACACACACAAAACAAATACGGTTCATTGTTTTCTTTAACTAAAGCAAGTCAATTTATCTTCTTAGGCTCCAATTTGTTCAGCTGAATGAGGAATAGGTCACAGTAAGTGAAAAATAGGCATTCCCGGAGCTCAGAAGTGATCATGTTATCTCCCCAAATATATTTTTATTTTGTTTATTTAATTTTTCATTTCTAGGATTTCTGTTTGTTTTTTATGGTATCTGTCTCAGATTGTGAATTGAATTCTTGATTTCTTTGCATTGTTTATCTGTGTTCTATTATATCTCACTGAGTTTCTTTAATGTTATTATTTTGATTATTTTCAGTTGTTTTATATATTTTCTTTCTGGTGGAATCTGTTGCTAGGGAATTATTGTGTTCTTCTGGAGATGTCATGTTTTCTTGCCTTTGCATGACTTTCTTTTGTCCTGCTGCTGCTATCTGTACATCTGGTACAACCGTTGCTTTTTCTCATTTTATGGATTGACTTCATAGGAAAACACTTTTTCCTAAAGATGTATCTATAGTGTTGGTTGGGTGGGGTGCTTTGGCTTTGATTCTGGGTGACTGCAGCAGCATAGCCTCCATATAATTTCTTTGTTTGTATGCACAGTGGTGTATATGAGTTCCTCATTGGCTTAGATGTGGATGTTAGCAAAGGCTATGGTGAGGCTTTGGTGGGAAAAGGACACGAAGTGGGCCAGTCCTTGGGTACCAGTGGTAATAGTGGTGAGCCAGGCATGCCCATCCTTGGGCCCTCGGGTGGCATACATGGGCACTGGTGGTAATGAAAGCCAATTTTTGGCCTCCAGGTGGCTTGCTCAGGTACCAGCAGTGGCAGTAATTGGCTAGGCAGGTTGGCAGGTCTCCATGTTTCTGAGTGGCATATATAATGTCAGTGGTAGCTGTAGCCATGGCACGCCAACCCTCAGGCCCCTGTGTGGCACACATGGGTGTTGGCGGTGGCTGTGGCAAGCTGGATGTGCCTGTTGCCAAGCCAACGCACAGATTTTTTTTTAAAAAAAAGAATCACGTGTACTATTCTGTTTAATATTTGTCATCTCTACCAACATTTTTTGATTGTATGTTATTTTTCATAATCAAAGGTTCAAGCTATTTTCTTTTTATCTCAAAACAAAATAATTATTAAACAATTTTTTGAGCACAGCCAATCTAGCACCTTTTTTCTTTATGATGTTTTGCCGAGATCTAAAATTACAAATTCTCTCTGTACTCTTTCCAATATTTTAAAATATTTTTGTTGATTTTTAAATTTAAATATTTAAATACAACTAAATTGAGTTTAAGTAAGCAGATCATAACTGGTATAGCCATACTATATATTCCTTAGGATGTATCACAAAAAGGCATTTATCTCAATGACACCGTCCTTACAAGGGAAATGAAACACAATGATTGCTGCCAATATGAACACGGAAAGGTCAAGTTTCCTTTACTATGATTAAGGTCAAACAAGTGGGCCCAATTGAGTTAGGCATTAAAGAGCATATGTGGGTCAAATTTGGAACTCCCTTAAAGTTTGTGCTTAATTGAATCCAAATATTTGAAACTCTTTTTGAAAAAAAAACAAAATACAATTGTTTTAAGAAAGACACCTTTAAAATAGGACATGAGACTTTTTGACTATGTCAGTGCCCTTTTCAAAAGAGCCCTAAAATTCGAAACAAAATTTGTTGAGTTAAGCAAGGTTGGACCAACTCTACTGGTATCCTCTATTGGGAGGGAATTTCTTTTTTTTAATTATTATTCTTTAAGTTCTGGGGTACATGTGCGGATCGTGCAGGATTGTTGAGAGTGTAAGCCAACTTCAGACCTCATGGATATGTTTGTGGCTTTCCTTGTGATAAAGTGAAAATAAAGGAAGGAAGTATGCATAACTGATCAGAGAAGCAGAGATGGCACGTTTGAGAAGAAAAAAGAGACATAAATCTACTGAAATTTTACCGTGTATCAAACATGGTTCAATGGCTTCACATGAAGTCTCTTTTAACTCCTAAAACAACTCTATTTAAATATCACTATTCCTTCATTACAGACAATAAACTAGCTCAGAGAAGTAACTTGCTCAAGATTGCATAACCCATAAGAGGTGAAACCAGGGTGGTAATCCAGGTCCACCTGGTTCAGAACCCAACTTATTCCCCGATTCTGGGAGCACGGGAGCAAGGAGGCCAGATCACAGAAGAATGTTGGAAAGACACCTGACTGCTGCATACCCATGTTCATAGCAGCATATTCACAAGAGCAGAAAGAAGGAAGCAACTCAAGAATCCATTGCCAGATGAATGAATAAATAAAATGGGGCATATACATACAACTGAATATTATTTAGCCTTTAAAAGGGACACAATTCTGACACAGGCTACAGTATGAATGAACCTTGAGGACATTATGCAAAGTGAAATAAATCAGGCACAAATAGACAAATACTATACGATTCCACTTATATGAGATACCTAGAATAGTCAAAAATCATAAACGGAAAGTAAAATGGTCCTTACCAGGGCCTGGGGAAAGGGGTAAATTGGGAGCTGTTTAATGAATACAGAGTTTCATGGCCTGGTGTGGTGGCTCACGTCTGTAATCCCAGCACTTTGAAAAGCTGAGGCAGGTGGATCACCTGAGGTTAGGAGTTCAAAACCAGCCTGGGCAACATGGTGAAACTCCATCTCTACTAAATATGCAAAATTTAGCTGGGCGTGGTGGTGGGCACCTGTAATCTCAGCTACTCAGGAGGCTGAGGTAGGAGAATCACTAGAACCCGGGAGGCAGAGGTTGCAGCAAGCAGAGATGACGCCATTGCACTCCAGCCTGGGTGGCACAGTGAGTTTGTCTCAAAAAAAAAAAAAAAATATATATATATATGTTTAGTTTCAGTTTTGCAAGATGAAAAGAATTCTAGAGATTGGTTGCACAAGAATGTGAATGTACTTAACACTACTGAATTGTACATTTAAAAATCATTAAGGCAGTAATTTTATATTATGTATATTTTACAACAATTTAAAAAAATACCTGTATGAGTTGAGTTGTCTCCCTCACCTTTACTAATTCCTTCACTTACTTTTTTACTCAGTGTTATGTTCTTTTGCAAGACAGGAATTAGGAACAATGAAATGAAGTTTCCACACAGACATACAATCTGTTCAAAGAAAAAAAAGTCCTAAAAGCAAAAATATCCATCCACTACACTAAACAGCCATTTATTTAAAGGACAAAAATTCTTTAACAGAATTCACGTAATCCATTGGAAATGGGTTCCTACATGATTTGTTTGTAGCTGATTTTTTAGCCAGGGCATCTTAGAGGTCAAGAGAGAGGCCACTATATTTAATAAACTCCCATAGCACTCAGTGCCTATCAGGAGCAATTCTAAGCATTTTCACAGGTGTAAGCTCAATTAGCCCTCACAACTCTAAGAAGTGCTATGATTATTATCTTCATTTCATGAGTGAGTGAATTAGGGCATCGAGAGGTTAAGCAACTTGCCCAAGGTCACACAGCTAATAAATGGCAGAATCAAGATATGAACAAAAGCAGTCTGGCTCCAGAGTTTATGCTATACAGCTGGTCACTTGTATTTTTGTGGATCTTCAAATACTATATACAATAGATTAAAAAGTAGGGATACAAGAAATTTTTTTGAAGTTTAAATTTCATTGTCTTCTTTCAAACTTGCTGGCGTTGCTAAGTAACTTTATATATAGCCTCACAGGGAGACAGGATTAAAAGTCTAAATGTGAGGCTCAAGCCAACTAGCCCTACCGCCGTCCCCACAATCCTCCTGCCAATAGATTCTGCTTCCATTTATCCCAGGTCTACCCTAAGTTCTACTTCAAACCTAAGCTCCGTATTGCCCTTTGACTCCTGACTGGGCTTGCCTGGAAACTGTTCACACTTTTTCCTGACCTAGTTTCTCCCATTCGGAACACAGCTGTTGGATTCGGGTTCCGCCTATTGCCCTGATCCATCTGCAGGCCTCTCCATTCACAGGGTATGAGCTGCCTCATTGTCCTCCTTTGTTTTGAAGCTCACCCACATCGTGCCTCACTTTCACAGCCTCTGGTCTCCTGTTCTGTTCTCTGCAGTTTACCTCCCATAGGCATGTGTTTCCTGACCCATTGTCTTTTTTCTGGCACCAACACCTTAAGGTTCTCAGCCCACACAGCATCATGGCAAGGGGTATTTTCCATCACATTCTGCTGTCTATGTCTTTATCTCCTGGCCTGAAACTCACCCAGCTGCTTCAAAAAGACAGGGGCCAGCTGTGTAATTTCTTTATGATTTTGAATTTGAAAAACCTGTTTGGGGCCAGGCATGGTGGCTCATGCCTGTAATCCCAGCACTTTGAGAGGCCGAGGTGGGCAGATCACCTGAGGTCAGGAGTTCGAGACCAACCTGGTCAACATGGTGAAACTCCATCTTTATTAAAATACAAAAATTAGCTGGGCATGGTGGCACGTGCCTGTAATCCCAGTTACTCAGGAGGCTGGGGCAGGAGAACTGCTTGAACCTGGGAGGCAGAGGTTGTAGTGAGCTGAGAATGTGCCACGATACTCCAGCCTCGACAACAGAGTGAGACTTCGTCTCAAAATTTAAAAAAAAAATCTATCTGAGGCAGAAGAGGGTGTGTGATCAGGACAACAAATGATCATAGCGATCATTTTGTCAGCTGTACCCACAAATTGCTAACAGATCAAACAATGCAAGTTACATTTGATCCTGTAGGATTTAAAGCAGGAGTGGGTGAACTTTTCTGTAAAGGGTGAGATAGTAAATATTTTAGGCTTTGTGGGCTACAGAGTCTCTGTGCCAGCTACTAAACTCTGCCTTTGTTGGGTGAAAGCAGCCATAGATGAAAAGAAAATGGATATGGCTTTTTCCAATAAAACTTTATTCACAGAAACAGACACTGGGCTAAATTTATCCCAGAGGCCATGATTTGCCAGGCCCTCAGTCAAAGCAGTAAAACTCTTCAGCTTTAACATGGGTTTCCATGAAATCAGAGCCCCTCTTAATTGTTTCTTAGACCAAACTTGATTAACTCTTCACTTCACTAAAAATAAAATTCAAGTAATATAAGAAACAGGATCCCTCACATAATTCAGCATAGTCCCTTAGGCAAAATAATACATCTAAGACATGACAACCATTCACTTCCAAAAACCGATAAACATCTGCGAACACATATAGTGCTATAATCAGGTACTTTATACTTCCACAAAGCGCCCCCTTTTGCAAAGTGTTTCATGAAGGATCTCCAGACCATGTCTTGCCAAATATAGTTTTGAGATAGCAAAACAAACGTTGTGCAGGCATGTCGATAACTGAGTATGTGAGAAGCACATAGTGCTGACGCCTCAAGGAGCCATGGTTTGCAAATACCTGCCCTGGTGAACATTTTCACAATTTGGGGCATTCTTGACTATTCCACATTGTCCCCACAAGGCTCTGAGATGCTCATTCATTAACTCATCTTTTTCATTTGTTTAACAAATGTTTTGGAGGGCCATCTTTGGGCCAGCTATGTTGCTAGGCACTTGGAGTCCAATGGCAAGGCAAAGACAGAAAGACAAAAAAAAAAAAAAAAAAAAAAAAATCAGACAGGCAGACAGAAAACAGAAAAAAGAAAAGGATCAGTTCCTGAAAGTGAAGAGCTTATAGTCTAGTGTATGGTGGCCAACAGAACTTCCCGTAATGGCGGAAATATTCTTTATTCTCTGCTGCCCAATATGATAGCCTCTAGTCACATGTGACTCTTGAATACTTGAAATGTTTCTGGTGTGACCAGGCAACAGAAATTTTTATTCTATTTAATTTTAATTAATTTAAAGTTCACTAGCTACATATAGCTAGTAGCTACTATATTAGACAGTACAGGTCTAGAGGGAGAAATACTTGAATCAAATCAATGTAACATTATACATGTGTTATGTGCTATGAAGGATATTAAGAACCAAGTGCTCTGAGAAGTAATAGGAATATTTGACCAATTAAGTAAGTTCAGGAAACACTTCTGTATGGAAGTGGCAAGGAAGAAGAAATCGGAAAGAAGAGTAAGGCTCAATTAGATGGAGTGAGGTGTCACGGAAAGCAATCCAGGCATTAACAAAGGGAAAATAATATTATGTAACATTAGTGTGGCTGAAGCAGAGGGTATTAGGGGAATAGGAGGCAGATCTTACATGGCATCACAGGCCTTGTAAGGGGTTTTGGTATTTAGCCTAAGGACTGGATTTAAAGCAAATAGAAATGAAAGTTTGGGTGTGTTTGAGGTGATTGCATTTGCATTTTGAAATGCTCTCCCTGGTTGTAGTGTATAGAATACACTGAAAGATGGCCAGAGAAAGCAGAGGGAGACATAAATCATCTATTGCAGTAGTCCGAATGGCCAGTGATGGTATGTGGCTTGAATCCAGACAGATGTATGGGATATGTAGAAAGCAAAATTGACAAACCCTGGAAGAAAACTGGATGTGAGAAATAAGGAAAGAAAATCCAGCTTCCAGGATAACAGTCTAGCTTGCACATCCTCATGGATGGAGGTGTTGTTAACTAATCAGAAAATACAGGGGAAGAGCAGGTTTGGGGTTGATTATGTTAGTTGAGTCGTCAGCATGTTAAGTTTGAGGTTCTCAGAGACATCCAAAGGGTCTGCTGAATAGGCAGAAGCATAAAAGGGAAGTAAGAATTGAATAGACATTGAAGAAATTTCTAGAATACAAATTGGTTGAAAATTCATTAGTGAATACTATATTAGTACTTCTTTCCCTGTGATAATGTAAGGTATTCTCAGGAAGCTGCTATAAATGTTTGTTAATGCACTCAAAGTAGTATGTACAAATAAAATACACCCAAGGCAATGGAATAATTACAACACTAGTTTAAATGGGAGACCAGAAAGTATTCAGATATGGAAAACACTGTTGAGGTTAATTCGTAAAATTTTCATAAGACTAAAACTTTCTAAAGAGATGGGGAACAGAGCATGATAAATACACATGCAGCGATGCTCAATGCAATTAAAGAGGAACAGGAGAGATGGAAAGGATTCAATTCAAGATGAGGCCTCAGAGAATTCAAGTGAGTTTTTCTCTAGAAGAGAACAATGTAGCTCACATATAATAGACAGCAACGAATATACAGGGAATTGGGACAAGAGTAAGTGATCATTAACAGCGGTAGATGCTAATTTTAAAATTAATTTGTTTGGTTTCTGCTTATGAATGATGTTAATATTTGAAGACAGATAGAATGAATATTTAATGAGAAATGATTCCACAATACAATTGAAAATAAAGATTGAAAACTCACTCAAGTTTTTCATTCTATTCCCACACAGTTTACATCTTAGGAGCATGTAACTTCAAATTGGTGGGGGAAAAAATGGGCTCATTAGTTTTAAATAATCTGTTATCAGCTAGCCATATGAATGACTTGTTCATTTGTCTTCCCATCAGTCCATTAGCTGAAGATCAATTTCTTCCATTGAAAAGTCCTCCTACATTACTTCTCGGCCTTTAGGTTAAGATCAGGTGTAAATGTCCTCCAACTGATCTATAGATTAATGGAGCAATATAGAACATGGGTATGATTACTCCAGTCGACAATTTTATAACTTGTTCTGAAAATCACAAAACGAAGAATACAAATCTCCATTGTCCCCCAAATAGTAAGTAACTATGTTGTCTGTAGTTGAAATTCTTGGAAATGTGTTCAGACATAAAAGGATCTGAGTCTAAATCAAATCAGAATTTAAACAAACATTCAAATATTTCAAGCCAAAACATTGTACTTGTTCTGCTACTTCCACTCATCCAGTCCCATTCCCATCCCTTCCTACCTGGAGGTAGCCACTAAGACGAATTTGACATGTCCCTTCTGGTTCAAGCTTTTATACTTTTGCTATATTTATGAACATACAAACAACATATGCAATTGCATTAGGCTTAATTTATGTAATTACTATTCTACAATATGAATTATTTTGAAGCTTGCTTTTTTTTTCTTCCACCTTCAATTTGAAGATTTCTCCATACTGATATGTATCGCTTTGGTCTGTTTTAACTGCTGTTATTTTCCAACATAGGAATAAACCACATCTTATGCATTTTACGATTGATCACTATCAGATTATTTCTACGTTTCACTATTACAAACATGTAGCAATGAACAACTTTTATATATCTTCCTGTGCATATGAGCAAGAGATTCCAGATCTACATCAACCTAGATCAAGATCAAGTGGCCTTAAACTGCTTAAACTCTGACTTTATTCGATATTGGCAAATGTCTCAACAGGTGATGGGAACCCCTGATACTCTTAGCAATGGTGGGTAAGATCTTTTTTTATGCACATACTTGAAAATGCTTTCCAACTTTTTGATGTTTGTCAGTCAAATGGGAGTGAAATGGTACCTCATTTTAATTTTTTCCCTGGTTACTAGACAAACATTTTTTTAATGTTTGTTTGCCTCTTCTTTGAACTGCTGGCTTATATATTTTTTCTAGTTTTCTAGTAATCTGTCATTTTCTCCAGAGTTCTTTATATACTATATATGTCAGAACATAAGATGGCTTCAAATATAAGGCTATCTCCCAGTATTCTAAATGAGGAGATACAAAACATTTTGCATAACTTGAATATAAAACTAAATAAATAAAATAATCAAATGTCTGTAATTACACTTGATATTACTGTCATTTTCAAATGTACTTTAAAATCATGTATTTCATAATTATTTTATGAATATTGCCTTCCCCCTACTCATATTTCCTTAAATATTTCATTCAATCTTTTAATGAGCACATCTGACATCACGGTGTCATCATTGAGCTACTTTTTGCATCATTTGCATTTTTTTTAGAGCAGTCCACCTTCATTTCTGTCCAGATAAATGTTGAATCTGTGCTTGATACACTCACATTGTTCCAAGCTACCAAGTACCATTTGCAATTCATGAGCTTCACAATAAGATTGTGTAGTATATTGCTTTGCTTTTTGTGCCAGTTATCTTTCATTTGCCCACTGAGATCCACTTTCCTTCCCTCTTCCCCCTGATTTCTGCCTTGGAAAGCTGACCTCTAGGGACCTTATCACCAGATCCCTTGGGTCTAGCTTCCCTCTAGGGTCAGTCAATGGGAGGCCCTAGCAGGAGATGAGGGGAGGTAGGAGAGCAAAGCTGAGATATTTATTTCTCCCATTCCCACTCTCAGAGGTCACCTCCCACTGGTTGCATCACTAAGCAGAAGGTCATTGCATCTCATGACTCTTTTGTCACTTCCAGAAACCTCAGGCCCCTCACCTATCCTTGCACATCTATGAGTGGTCAGAGTCCCGAGCCTGCTGGCCCTGGGTTTCTGCAGTACTCCTTGTACTTCCCCCACAGCCCAACCACACCTTTATAATTAGTCTTTTGATTAATAAACCCTCTATTTATTATCCTAATTTACCACTGGGAAACTGTTTCCAGTATTTTAGCAATAATCTTTAGAAGGCTCATTGATCACAATGTGTAATCCTTGCAGCTTGAAGTCATAATAATCTATATTAACTTCTTTTTGTCCTTTTGTATCTGGTTTTTTAGTTATTATTGTTTTATCAACTCTAAGTTGGGTTTTTACAGATATGCAAAAGCAACAGTGACTGGGTGGTTTTAGGCTGCCTATACATTTCAGAGACTTCTAAGACTCTAGTGAGTCCTCTTTCTAAGTCACCATTTTTGGAGAAAACATATCAACTTTTATTTCACTATATGCAGTATTCTAGTTCCTAATCCTCTGCTATTTGTATTGTAAATCTCTTCTTCCCACCTATCTCTTCACTTTTACATGTGTTTATAATGTCTTTTGCTGAAAAGCGTTTATTTTATTCTAGACAAATTTACGTCTTTTATTTTTTGCTTCTTTACAGCTTTTATCTTCTTTAAGTAATTCTTCCCTACCCAAAGTTAATAAAGATATTACTTATGTTAAATTCTAAATGTTTTAAAGTTTCTTTTGTATATATTCTGAAATGCAATATGACATAGCTATTTACTTTGACATTTTCTCATATGGAGAGCCAATGGCATCCCCATTCACTGAATAGTCTACCGTTTCCCAATCACTTAAATGCCACCTCCGTCACAAGATTGTTCGTGTATGTGCAGATCTTCTCTAGGTTCTCTGGTCTACTCCATCATATATCTCTGCATCAAATCTACACCAAGTTTCTGTCAGTCCTGACATCTAGCAAGACAGATGCCCCCAGCTGTTTGTTCTTCAAATGTTCTTGATTTTTTTACCCTGTACTGCAAAAATAGACAACTTCTCCACAGAACAAACTATGAAGTATGTCTCAAAATTGGCCATTTATTCTTTCATTTGAATTTTATAATGTAACGGTCTCATTCCATTAAAAATCCTGCTGGTATTTTAAGTGAGATTGTATTGCTTTTATCAATTAATTTGTGGAGAATAAGCATTTTGAAAATAGTGAGTCCTCTCCTACAGCAACGTGGTTCAACTCCCAATTCATTTATATTTTCTTTTTTTTTTTTGAGTTGGAGTCCCATCTCTGCCACTCAGGCTGGAGTGCAGTGGCACAATCTTGGCTCACTGCAACCTCTGTCTCCCCAGTTCAAGTGATTCTCCTGTCTCAGCCTCCCAAGTAGCTGGGATTACAGGTGTGCACCACCACACCTGGTTAATTTTTGTATTTTTAGTAGAGACAACATTTCACCATCTTGGCCAGGCTGGTCTTGAGCTCCCGACTTCAGGTGATCTGCCCACCTTGGCCTCCCAAAGTGCTAAGATTACAGGCATGAGCCACCGAGCCCAGCCTATATTTTCTTTTAAATTTAAATATTTTCTGTATAAATTATCTTTTTACATTGTTTTAATAGCTTTATTGCTAGGTACTGTATGAGATTTTTAACATGTCTTAACTGGTTATTCTTGGGTAGGAATTCTAATTTTAAAAACACAAAACCAAAAACTAGTCACCATGTTGAACATTCAAAGCTTCATAATTTGGATTGGATTTTCTATATATACACTCATATTATTACATATAACAAAAAATTACCTCTATTTTTAATCCTCATATGTCTTATTTATTTCACTGGAAGCAGTGACAATGGGTATCCTTGTTTTTTTCACATTAATAGGAATGCTTCTAACATTATTTCATTTATGTTCACACAATGACTTCCTTCAGATCCTTGAAAGAATAACGCTGCTTCTAATAATTTTTAGTTTTCTAAGACTTTATATCATGGATGAATATTGATTTATCACAAAGGCTTTTTCTGTATCTATTTAAAAATATAGATATATCCATATAATTTATGTATATATATAAAATTTTTATCCATAATTTTTGTATATGCACTTAATCTGTTAATATAGTACTTTATATAAGTAAACTCTGAAATAGAGCTACTTCTACATTCTCGGAGAAACCCTAACATAAACTGCTGGATAGTTTTATGCTAGCACTTGATTTAGTATATTTATATTTCTCTTCATAAATGGTTGGTCTATTTTTTTTTCGGCATTGTCTTTTTCTAACTGGGGCACTGAATTAGTCTCCTATTGCTGCTACAACAAATAACCACAAATTTGGTGGCTTCAAACAATGCACATTTATTCTTATAGTTTGAAGGTTAGACGTCAAAAATGGCCTCACTGGGCTAAAATGAAGGTGGCAACAAGGCTGCTTCTGTTTCTGAAGGCTCTAGGGAAAAGTTCACTTTCTTGCCTTTTTTGGCTTCTAGAGGCTATCTGCATTCTTTGGCTTGTGGTCCTCTCCATTTTCAAAGCCATTAACAGCTGATAGAGTCTTTATTGCATCATGCTATTCAGACCTTTCCTTTGGCCTCTCTTACCCACTTTTAAAGACCCTTGTCACTTCACTAGGCTTTCTTGGATAATCTAGGGTAATCTTATTTTAAGGTCTACCGATTAGGAACCTTAATTCCATCTGCTACTTGAATTGTCCTTTACCATGGAACATAACATATACACAGGTTCCAGTGACTAGAACATACATATCTTGGGAGGTCATGATTCTGTCTACTACAAACATCTAGGATATGTTGGTATTTAAATTCATTGGGATATCTTCTCTTTCTCTTTTCTGAGACAATTATTACAAGTTAGAAGTCATTTGCTCCTTAAAATCTTAATAAAACTCACCTTTCTCCTCTCCCTGCCCAGTCTCCAGTTTTATTGAGGAACAATTGACAAATGTAAATTGCATATATTTAAAATGCACAATGTGATTATTGATACATGTGTAAATTGGGAAGTAATTACCACAATCAGGCTAATTAACATATCCTTCATTCAAACATACATGTGTGTGGGGTGGGGGGGGTGGCTAAGAAGACATAAGATCTACCCTCTCAGCAAATTGCAAGTATTCAATACATTATTATTAAGGCTAAATACTATGCTGTGCATTAGGTCTCCATAACTTATTCACCCTATAACTGAAAGTTTGTACTTTTTGACCAAAATTTTCCTATTTCTCTTACCCCCTAAACCCTGGGAACCACCATTCTACTCTAATTCTATTAGTTTGACTTCTTTAGATTCCACATATGAGAGATCATGCAGTATTTGTCTTTCTGTGTCTGGCTTATTCCACTTAGCATAATGTCCTTTAGGTTTATCCATATGGTCACAAATGGCAGGATTTTCTTTTATCATATAGCTGAACAATATGTCATTGTGTATAGCACATATTCTTTATTCATCAATGCACACTTAGGTTGATTTTTTTTTATTGTACTTTAGGTTCTGGGTTACATGTGCAGATCATGAAGGAATGTTGCATAGGTACATACATGGCAAAGCAGTTTGCTGCCTTCATCCCCCATCACCTATATCTGGTACTTCTCCCCTCAATATCCCTCCCCACCCCTTCACCAACCACTGTCCCTTTCCTAGCCCCCCTGCCAACTGACCACAGTATGTGATGCTCCCCTCCCTGTGTCCACCTGTTCTAATTGTTCAACACCCACCTATGAGTGAGAACATGGGGTGTTTGGTTTTCTGTTCTTGTGTCAGTTTGCTGAGAATGATGGTTTCCAGATTCATCCATGTCTCTATGAAGGACATGAACACATCATTTTTTATGGCTGTGTAGTATTCCATGGTGTATATGTGCCACATTTTCTTGATCCAGTCTATTGTTGATGGACGTTTGGGCTGGTTCCAGGTCTCTGCTATTGTAAACAGTGCCTTTATGAACATACATGTGTATGCATCTTTGTAACAGAACAATTTACAATTCTTTGGGTTTATAACCAGTAATGGGATTGCTGGGTCAATGGTGTTTCTATTTTTAGATCCTTGAGGAATCGCCACACTGTCTTCCACAATGGTTGCATTAATTTGCACTCCCACCAACAGTGTAAAAGTGTTGCTATTTCTCCACATCCTCTCCAGCATCTGTTGTCTCCAGATTTTATAATGATCGCCATTCTAACTGGTGTGAGGGAGGATCTCAATGTGCTTTTGATTTACATTTCTCTAACGACCAGTGATGATGAGCATTTTTTCATATGTCGTTGGCCTCACAGATGTCTCCTTTTGTAAAGTGTCTGTTCATATCCTTCACCCACTTTTGAATGGGTTTGTTTTTTTCTTGTAAATCTGTTTTAGTTCTTTGTAGATTCCAGATATTAGCCCTTTGTCAAATGGGTAGATTGCAAAAATTTTTTCCCATTCTGTTGGTTGCTGGTTCACTCTAATGATTGTCTCCTTTGCTGTACAGAAGCTCTGGAGTTTAATTAGATCCCATTTGTCTATTTTGGCTTTTGTTGCCATTGCTTTTGGTGTTTTAGCCATAAAGTCCTTGCCTATGCCTACATCCTGAATGGTTTTGCCTAGGTTTTCTTCTAGGGTTTTTATGGTGTTAGGTCTTATGTTTAGATCTTTAATCCATCTGGAGTTAATTTTAGTGAAAAGTGTCAGGAAGGGGTCCAGTTTCTGCTTTCTGCACATGTCTAGCCAGTTTTCCCAACACCATTTATTAAACAGGGAATCCTTTCCCTATTGCTTGTTATTTTCAGGTTTGTCACAGATCAGATTATTGTAGTGTGGTGTTGCTTCTAAGGCCTCTGTTCTGTTTCATTGGTCTATGTCTCTGTTTTGGTACCACTACCATGCTGTCTTGATTACTGTGGCGTTGTAGTATAGTTTGAGGTCAGGCTGCATGATGCCTCCAGCTTTGCTCCTTTTGCCTAGGATTGTTTTTGCTATGCGGGCTCTCTTTTGGTTCCATATGAAGTTTGAAGTGTTTTTTTCCAGTTCTGTGAAGAAGGTCATTGGTAGCTTGATGGCGATAGCGCTGAAACTGTAAATTACTTTGGGCAGTATGGCCATTTTCATGACGTTGTTTCTTCCCAAGCATGAGCATGGAATGTTTTTCCATCTGTTTGTGTCCTCTCTTATTTCACTGAGCAGTGGTTTATAGTTCTCCTTGAAGAGGTCCTTTACATCCCATCCTATGTTAGTTGTATTCCTAGGTATTTTATTCTCCTTGTAGCAATTGTGAATGGGAGTTTGCTCATGATTTGGCTCTCAGTCTGTTATTGGTGTACAGGAATGCTTGTGATTTCTGCACATTGATTTTGTATCCTGAGACTTTGCTGAAGTTGCTTATCAGTTTCAGGAGATTTTGGGCTGAGATGATGGGGTCTTCTAAATATAAATCACGTCATTTGCAAATAGAGACAATTTGGCTTCCTCTTTTCCTAATTGAATATCCTGTATTTCTTTTTCTTGCCTAATTGCTCTGGCTAGAACTTCCAATACTATATTGAATAGGAGTGGTGAGAGAGGGCATCCTTGTCTAGTGCCAGATTTCAAAGGGAATGCTTCCAGTTTTTGCCGGTTCAGTATGATATTTGTGGGGATCACTCCCGTTCACGGTGCTTAACTGTACCATGGCCATTTCGAGCTTGAGCCCATACACGTTTCACCTCTCACCTGGAGGCTGTTGAGCTGAGGGAAGGGATGAAGTGTTGATGC
>CAUYLG010015970.1:0-32489 GCA_963573385.1 Cacajao melanocephalus
CATAAAAAACGATGCATTTGCGTCCTTTGTAGGGACATGGATGAATCTGGAAACCATCATTCTCAGCAAACTGACACAAGATCAGAAAATCAAACTCTACAGGTTCTCACTCATAGGCGGGTGTTGAACAATGAGAACACATGGACACAGGGAGGGGAGCATCCCACGTTGGGGTCTGTTCGGGGGAACTAGGGGAGGGACAGCAGGTGGTAGAGACTTGGGGAGGGATAACATGGGGAGAAATGCCAGATATAGGTGATGGGGGGATGGAGGCAGCAAACCACATTGCCATGTATGTACCTATGCAACAATCCTGCATGTTCTGCACATGTACCCCAGAACCTAAAGTGCAATAAAATATGTATATATATAAAATAAAAAATAAAAATAGATTAATTAATTAATTTTAAAAAAGAAAAAGAAATGGAAACCCAAAGTACAATGAAAGGGAGAATAAAAAAGTGTAAATCAATGAAATGAAAAGCAAGCTAACAATGGAGAAAAATCAATAAAACCATAAACTCCTTGTTTAAAAAGATCAATACAAATCATAAATCTCTGGCCAGACTGATCAAAAACAAAGAGAAAAAAATTATAATATCAAAAGCAAAATAGGATATCACTGAATATTCTCTGGACATCAAGTAGACAATAATAAAATGTTATGAGCAACATATGACAAATGTGAGAACACGGGTGAAATGGACAAATTTATCAAAAGACCAAACTATACACAAAAAAATTTACCAAACCTGAAAAAAGAGAAAATCAAAATAGCTATATATCTCTTGAAGACACTGAGTTCATTTAAAAACATTCCCAGCAAGGAGGAGATCCCTCCAAACTGAGATTGCTTGACTGGTGAATTCTATCACATTTTTAGAAAATAAATAATTCCAATCTTCCACTGATACTTTTAGAAAATAAAGGAGTTCAGGGTACATCTCAGTTCATTGTGTGGCTAACATTACTCTGACACTATAAAGCTACCATTTTATGAAGAGAGATGGGGCAATCCTTTATAAAATATGGGCATTTGGAATCTAACAATAATCAGAAAAGATAACTTAATATGAACAAGTGGGATTTCTATTGTGAATGCAAGGTAGGTATAGCACTCCAAAATCAATAAACGTAATTTATCATATAAACAGAATAAAGGAGAAAACCATAATAAATAAAAAACTCAAACAGATGTAGAAAAGACACAAAGAGGTTAAATGTTAAAAATGGGAAAGATATTCCATGCAAGCTGTAACCAGAAGACAGTTAGAGTCACTATACTAAGATCAGACAAAATAGACATTCGAACAAAAAGTGTTGTTAAAAACAAAAAAGAATTTTTTATAATTAAAAAAAGGTTAAGCTATTGGGAAGACATAACAATTGTATATGAACCTAATTAGAGAGCTCCAAAACATATGAAGATAAAAAATGACAGAATTAAAGAGAGACATAGACAATTCAACAGTAACAGTTAACAACTTTAATACCTCACTTTCAATAACGGACAGAACAGGACAGGCAGAAGATCAACAATAAAACAGGAGACTTGAACAACTCTAACTACATTTATTAAATTAAACAAATAGGAAGTCATTGACTTGAGGCTATCTCCCTACTTTGAGGTGTAATGTAACACAACCTATTACATAAACAAACTGAAACCAGACTTAATAACTGTGTTTCAGCCATCACAAACAGCCAAGCTTCAGCAAATCAGTCAACTGATCCACCATGCCCAAATAAGGCAGATGTCTAGATGTAGCCAATTAAGTGATCTCTCTACTTTGCTTCCATGTTTAGCCTATAAAATCTCACTGCTCAGGCTGTTAGGTGGACCTTTCTGAACCACTTCTGGTTGTGAGTGCTGCCTAATTCATGAATTGCTCTTTGCTCAAAAAAAACTCTGCTAAATTTAATTTGTCTAAAGTTTTTCTTTTAACAGACATCTATAGAATGATCCACCCAACAACAGCAAAATACATATTTTTCTCAAGTGCACAATGAAACCTCTCCAGGATAGACCATATGTCTGTGTATAAAATCAATAAATTTTAAAATTATAGAAAACACATACCCTGACCACAATAAAATAAAATTAGAAATAAATAACAGAATAAAACTTGGGAAAGTCACAAATATATAGAAATTAATTAACACATTCTTAAATAATCAATTGATCACAGAAGAAATTATGAGAAATATTCTCTAAGAGAATACTCAGAGATTAATGTAAACAAAAATGCAACATATCAAAACTTATGATCTGCAGTTAATGCAGTGCTTATCATCTATATTTTAAAAAGAAGAATAAGAAATATTTCAAATGAGTAAGGAACTTAACTTTTCATTTTAAGAAATAAAAAAGAAGAGCAAACTGAAACCTAAGCAAGCAGAAGAATGGAATCATACAGACTGGAAAATATATAAATAAAAAATAGGAAAATAATAGTGAAAATCAATAAAATCAAAAGCTCTTTCTTTAGACAGGCCAAAAAGCTTGACAAACATTTAGTTAAACTAACAGAAAGTGAGGTGAGAACTCAAAACAGAAATGAAAAATGGGACATCACTACTTACCTTACAGAAATTATAAAATTTATAAAAGGATACTATAAACAGCTATGCCAACAAATTTGATAACCAAGATGAAATGGACAAAATACTAGCAAGATAAAAAGTATTTAAATAGAAAATCTTAATAGATCTTTAGTAAATGATGACATTAGTTACTTTAAAACTTCCTACAAAAAGCAAAATTTCAGACCCGGATATCTTCACGGATTAATTTTACAAATGTTTAAAGATGAATTAATACCAATCTTCAATCATGGATAAACTCTTCAAAAGAAAATAGAAATTTAAAAAAACCAGATTTTCTCACTTATTTTATGAGACCATTCTTACCCTAATACCCATGCCTGGATAAAGATATTTTAAGAATATAGAACTATGGCCCTATATCCCTTATAAATACAGATGCAAAATTCTCCCCAAAAAGCTAGGAAACTTACTTTAGCAACATAGAATTATACATCCTTTCATGATTTTTTTTAAAAATCTAATTTGTTAACTGGAAATAGAGGAAAATGTCCTCAACCTGATACAGAGCATCCACAACCAACTCACAGCTAATATCACACTCAATGGTGAAAAACTGAAAGCTTTTACTCATGAGATCAGGAAAAACACAAGGATATCCATTCTTGCCACTTTTATGCCAGCATTGTATTGGAGTAGTTAGGCAAGAAGAATTAGGCAAGAAATAGAAATAAACAGCAACCAGATTGAAAAAAAAAGAAGAATTGAAACGATCTCTATTCACAGGTGATATAGTTGCATTTACAGAAAATTGTGGCCGGGCACAGTGGCTCGTGTCTGTAATCCCAGCACTTTCAGAGGCTGAGGCAAGAAGATCACTTGAGTCCAGAAGTTCAAGACTAGCCTTGGCAACATAATAAGATCTTATCTCTACTAAAAAATAGAACTAGCTGGGCGTGGTGGTGTACACTTGTAGTTCCAGCAACTCAGGAAACTGAAGTGGGAAGATTGCTTGAGCCTAGAAGGTTGAGGTTGCAGTGAGCTGAAATTGTACGACTATACTCCAGCCTGGGCAACACAGCGAGACCCTGTCTCATAAATAAATAAATAAAATTTAAAAATAGAAAATTGTGAGGAATTTACTTTAAAAAGTTTTTAATAAATGAGTTCAGCAAGATTGTGTGACATAAACCATTATTGACCAGGCCTGTGGTGCCTAGAAATATTCTCTAAACTTAAGCGATGCCTCAGCATCCTCATCAGCGAAACTGGATTGATGTTGCCTGCTTCCCTGGCTTTGATGGATGAAACAAAAGAATATATGCGTAAGTCCCTAATGCAGTGCCTCATGCATGATAAATGCTCAGAAATGTTAGTTTCTTCCTTCCTTCATTATTCAGCTCACTATTTTGCTAACTACAGATGGTGGCTAATAACAACTTGTTTGTGATATGCAAAAATCCTAGCACAGTTGGATTATCTGACATTTATCCATCAAGACAAAAGAAGCTAATCTAAACGAGTTTGTCTCCTCACATCTAGCTGAACTCGATGGAAGCATATATTACATTGTCAGGCCTGTTTTTTCTTCCCTCTTCTCACCCCTGTGTGGTGAGAATATTCTATTTCTGGACTAGATCCTACCTGAGGACTACACACTTTCAGTCCCTTCAGTTAAGAAGAATGCTGTTAAAGGGAGAGAGACCAAAATTAAAGTAACAAGGAAAGGTGAGACTTCCCACCTGCTCCCTATTAAGTTATTCTCACTACACTTTATTCCCTGGGAAGAGAATAAGGCTTCTTCCTTTCACTATACCTCCCCTTCCTTAACAAAAACGAAAAAAATGAAAGAAGGAAAAAAGAGAGGGAGACAACAAAGGGAGGGAGCAGGGAAAACCTGTTTTAAAGACAAGTCTCTGTGACATAGGCCATAAAGAAAATGGAGTTTCAAGCTCACACAAAGTGGCCAGAAGGCAGGAAGATGGCATTGTCAAGGGAAGGGAGAAGAACTTTAGGTATAACTATCACTGATCTCTTCCCTCTCTTTTCTCCAAGTGCTGCCAGTCCCTAGGCATTCTTAAGTTTCCTTTAACTAACCAGTGTTGAAAGGCTGGTGCAGGACAAAAGGATGTTAGGGACAGGAGAAGAAACAGAATACCACTGGAGCTGAACATTCCTCAAGTCTTATCTTTAAGAGGCACAGCTGCCTCACTAATCTCACACGGCCAGCTCATCTCAGAAAGAGATTTGGGACCAAAGCCCAAACTAACAATGATTGTGTGTTTTACTGGGATGTCCCCTGTTGTGGGTTCAATTGTGTCCCCTCAAAAATATTGATGCCCTAACCTCCAGTGCCTGTAACCTGAATTTGGAGATAGGGTTTTGCGGGTGATTAAGCTAGATGAGATTATTAGGGTGGACCCAAATCCAATATGATTGGTGTCCTTATAAAAAGTGGCAAGTTAGACACAGTGATGGAGGTGCACACAGGGAGAATGCAGGTGAGGATAAAGACAGAGATCAGGATGATGCATCTGTAAGCCAAGAAATGCCAAAGATTGCCAGCAAACCACGCGTAGCTAACAGGAATCTGGAACAGATTCCCACAGCCTTCAGAAGGAACTAATGCTCCTGACACTTTGATTCTGGACTTCCAATCTCCAGAACAGAGAGACAAATGGTGTATGTTATATAAGCTCTGCAGTGTGTGGTACTTTGTTACAACAGCCAAAGCAAAGGAATACAGCTTCCATGGTAGGCAATGGGACAGGATTCAGCATTCAGGATCCTACCTGTGTCTTCTTCAGGACGTATGCAAACCAATATCCCTCTCTCAGCTTCAGTAGTTGTAACCAGAGATCTCTTCCTATTCTCCCATGGCTCTGCCCCTGGGAGGACGGTTGAAATAATAGTATATTCCTCCTTGTGCCTTATCCCTTAAACTGGGACAGACCTCCCAGACTCCACCCCAGAGGCATGCCCTGCTCAGAGTGGTACAGACCTCAGTGGGTCAAATCTTGAGTTCTGGGGTCAAACAGGCCTGAATCCTTACCCTGGCCAGTCTACATTCCAACCAATTGACTTTAAACAGGTAACCCCTCTCTACTTCCATTTCTAGAATAGTAGAACCTGCTGCATGGGTTTGTTCTGAGGCTGCACCGCCCAGTGTCTGGCTCATAGCTAGTGCTCATTAAATGTCTGTCTAATAAATGTCTCCGTAGGCAGTGACTCTTCTGCTCAACCACCTCTGATTCCTTCCTCATGCTGTCATTTCCCCTATCCAAGAGTGTGGCTCAATCTCTGGTTTTAGGATCTACATTTGGTATTGTGTGTGTGTGTGTGTGTGTGTGTGTGTGTGTGTGTTTTTAGATGGAGTCTTGCTCTGTCGCCCAGGCTGGAGTGCAGTGGTGCAATCTCAGCTCACTGTAACCTCTACCTCCCGGGTTCAAGCGATTCTCCTGCCTCAGTCTCCTGAGTAGCTGAGACTATAGGCACATGCCACCCTGCCAGGCTAATTTTTGTATTTTCAGTAGAGATGGAGTTTCACCATGTTGGCCAGGATAGTCTCGATCTCCTGCCCTCATGATCCACCCACCTTGGCCTCCCAAAGTGCTGGGATTACAGGTGTGAGCCACCACACTCGGCCTGTTTTTGGTACTTTCATGTAGAAAAATCTTCACCCTGCTCTTCTGAGTTTCAGTTTTGTCCTTCCACACTGTTCCTCCCTGCTTGTTCCTTCTCTTATTGTCCAGCCCCAACCTCAAAAACTCCTCCTGCTGGGCCTACCCAGGGTCTCTCTTCCAAAGTCCCAAGAGAGACTGGTAATGCAGATAAACCACTCAAATCTACTCTGCAAAGCCTAATTACCATGGAAAACACCTTTAAGAAGGTTACGTAAGTGTTGTCTGTAGAGGTGGGCCCTGAAAGTGAAAGGATGAATGGATGCACAAGCTGGTAGGCTTGTTGCAAATAAAATATATAATCGATTTTGCTACTCAAGCTAAGGTTCTGAACTTCTGATGCTGGTCAGGACAAAACAAGCCTTGGATCACAGTGTTTCAACTGTCATGGCCTGGCAAGCACAAAGCGGAGATGTAATTGTGCATCCAGCATGCTTTGATGGGTTGGAGGCCGCACCTCCCTCGAACACACAAGGGGCCTTGTCAGAACAGATAACCGACTGACTCCCACAGACTGCGGCTGTATGAGTCACCTTCAGGAAATCAAGACCCCAGCTGCTGAGATGAACAGCTTTAAAGCTGAAAGTTTGCCGGAGACAATTTTGTGCACAGCAGAGAGAATTTCTGCTGGCTTCAGCTCTGCTCGTGCAGAGCTACAAGCCAGTGCCTAGTATGAGACTGCCTGCAATGGTGGTTCCCAGCTGGGGATCACTCTGCCTCCCCCCTGCCAGGCACATTAAGAAATGTCTGGAGAAATGTTTGTTTGTCACAAACAAAGAAGGAAGTATTACTGGCATCTCATGGGTAGAGGCCAATGAGGCTGCTAACTGTCCCAGAATGCACAGAATAACCCTGCAGAAAAAGAATTATCTCCCCTAAAATGTCAATATCTCCCCTAAAATGTCAGTATCTCTACAGTCAAGAAACTTTATCCTCTCAGGAAGAACCAGGATTGTTTCCCTGACTGGTGGGAGGCATAGTACTCCTCTCCATCCACAAACCGGCCCCAGTTTGGTAGAGCAGCCTCATGAATGATGAGTACGTGTGGTTGAGAGAATGGATTTCTGAGTTCTAAACCAAGCTACTAGCATGGGCAAGACACTTCATTCTCTGTGCTTCCTTTTCCTCATCTATAAAATGGGGATAATATAATAATAAAACTGATCTTGCAGCGTTGTTTAAGGACAAAATGAACAACAAGAAATAATGCATATAAGGTGTTTCATAGGTACCTAGCACTTAGGAAGCAACGTTAACTATGATTTTGCTTAATCACTGCTTTATTTTATTTACTGTTATTTTGCAGGGGACTCCTGGTTTTTGCCTTTTCCTGGCTAAGATGCCCTCCTCCCTTTGACTCTTTCACCTGTGATCATTCCCCTCTTCCCTCAAAGTTTGGTTTAAACATCATTTCCTCCAGTTACTCTCAGATCTGCAAGTGGGGATCACTCAGTCCTGCTGTGAGTTCCTGGCATGTCATTTACTGCTGGGTCGCCTAAGTCCCTAGTTGGTCTGCCAGCTGCTAAATGGCAGAGAACATATCTTACCACCTTGCATGCTCTCATTCAGGCCACAATGAACATTCCTTAAATTAAACCTCATTCTGCTTTTTTCACAGTTGTCATCATTTCTTATGTCCCCTGCCTGTCTGAAAGTGCTTGCTATATGAATAATGATCTCTCTAAGGTCATCTGCAGCAGCAGATGTCTCTTAGGGGTTGACTGTGGGTCCAAGGATCTGAAAGACTTTTCTATGTGATGGAATTGGAAGGATAGAATTCCAATGTAGATACTCTGGTGAGGAGGAATAAAAAGCCTTCCCCTCATTTAGACCCAGGAGACAGAAATACTAGTCATACTTGGGCGTCACTAAAGCTCTGTATTTGTTAGGCATTGCATGAACTTTCTCCATGAACTATCTTCTTGGTGTCTCAAAACAATCTTAAGAAAGAGGTACCAGAATTATCTCCATTGTTGCAATTACTTGCCCAATGTCACACAACAAAGATGACTTTATCTCCATTGTTGTAATTACTTGCCCAATGTTACACAGCAAAGATGACTTTCCAGGTAGGTCTATCTCACCCAACGTCTGTGTTTCTAATCACTCTACTGTACAGTCTCTCAAATGGTAAGTCAATTGCATCATCAAAAGGAGGGCACAAAACTCCAGTGACACATTTGTAAAACTCTTTAAACCCACAATTGGAAGTGCCAGTTGAATGGTCTTTTAATTTTTCTGTTTCCCTAATAACAGAAACCATTCTTCAAAAACAAAACAAAACAACAACAACAAAAGAACAATCTTCGAAACAAGTCTGCTTTGCAAAACAGATAACACAGAACTATTCAAGGTTGAAGAAGGTTGGGGGAGCTGTGAAACCTCACCCACTTGTCACTCCCCTCCCACCCAGGTGCCCTTAAAGGCACTATGAGGCACCAGCTGATTACACCTTCACAATCTGCAGATGTGGAAAGAGAGGCTAGAAAGAGGAAATCATTTGGTAAAGCTCACTCAGCTCAAAAGTGGCAGGGCCAGGAAGTCTAAGTCCCCTGGCCCCAAAGCCAAAGCTTTTTTGACAGTATTGATGCCTTGTTTGTGACAACTAGGCTTTCTTACTAAGAAGGGCAGAAATATAAAATAAAGTCAACAAAATCCACAAAGGATTACTGTACTTCATCTGATCTAAGATGATATCAGTTACAAGATGCACCCGAATTTGAGAAGTTAAAAATTCGAGACCTCAGAATCAATATAATGAAATGTGTCAAGAGTGTTTATTCTTCTGTCATTTGGTGGAAGACACTTCTGTTGATTCTCCTTTTGTCCTTCACCATTCTAAGACATTGGTTCCAATCATTTTTTTAATTGAAGTTTCCTTTAGAATCTGGTGAAAGTTATGGAAACTCTAACTAAAAAAATGTGCATTGTATTGACACAGTGTGGGATACAGTCTGACAATCCTGAAGCCATTCCACAGAACTTATATATTTTATGTATTGCTGATTAAACATAAGTCCCATTGGAAGAGCTCAAATGGGAGCTCTTTCCCACTTATGCTGTTTCTATGGAAAGGAAAAGGAAATCTGCTATCCATCTTACAAACCCAAAATTAACTTCTGTGCTAAAGGATGAAGCTTTAGGGCAAAAGGGCAAAAGAGTCAAAATTACCTTCTTGCCAAGCTAACAATTTCCCAACCCCCATTGTCACCCTGTAAAGCAAGGATCCAATTTTTTAAAGTTCTTAAATTTTCAAAATGAGAAATCCTAAATATCAAAAGCAAAATGAGCCAAGTGAAGCTAATTGTATTTGGAGTTAGTACTTAACCACTCCAAGCTAATTGTATTTGGAGTTAGTGCTTCACTTAACCAAGTGAAGCTAATTGTATTTGGAGTTAGTTAGTATTTGTAATTAGTTAGAGAAAAGAATTATTTCCATTGACTTCTGGAGCACATGCACATATAAGCGGGTATGTGTCCATATATCTATATCTGTATGACAAAGAATGGCCATGGTCAAGGGATTGTGCTTTTATGTCAGAGGGAGGTAGAACATCAGTAGGAGGGACACTTAAGGAGTAGCTTCTGGGGCAAGACAAGGAAAGATGGAGGATGGAAAGAAAATTAAGGAATAAGAGAGCCTTTACATGGAATACTTTCTGAATGCAAAATTATAATCTTGTGCACAAGATAAAGATATTCATATAACAGTAAACAACTTCCTGAGAGTAAGAAACTCTGATACCATGTACCCTGACCATCCCCCCGAATAATAGCATACTTTTATATAACATACCATATGCCAGTCATTGTCTACGTAATTACTATATAAACTCACTGAATCATACAACACTAAGAGGCATTATCATCATTATCTCCATTTTATAAAAGAAAAAAATTGAAGTACAGAGACATTAAGCCACTTGGCCAAGGTGAAATTACTAGTGAGTAGCAGCACTAAGATTCAACCTGGACATTTTGACCTTATAGTGCCTTCATGATGTGCTATAACTCTCAAGATAGGGTATTAAAGACCATCACATGAACACATGCAAATATTCACACATACAAGCAAATATAAATGATTTGAGAAGTGAAGTACTGGTAATCCCAAGTTATAAACATCTCACTATAAAATAGGATTTTGAAAACCCATGAGATTTCTACACAAATCAGCAGAACTTATAGAGCTAAAAGAGCATGTAGGAATCAGAATTAAAACTCACAGAGAGAGGGAGAGAGATAAAAAGATGATTGATAGATAGATAGATGCATACATACATACACAGAAACATAGATAGATACAAAGATATGTAGATAAACAGCTGATACATACATACGTACATTCATGTATTTATTTATCCACTTATTTATTCATTCTTCATTTCACAAATGAAGACACTGAGAGAGTAAGGAAGGTTAAATAAATAAGTCTGAAAAGTCATGTAGTCCAAAGACTTTGCAATGCCTTTAGCACTGAGGAACCCAGTGTGACAGAGGGGATGGGTGGCCAGGCTTGAACATGGGATCCAGGCTGTCTCCTCTCAAGATACAGCACTAATTGTATCCATGAGGCTTTCCTTCTGAGCAGATAATTCAATTCAACTATATCACTACGATATACCAGAAATAGTCCATTTGTAAAAAGTCATCTCAGCATAATGGGTGAGAGGGGGAAATCCCTAATGCAAGCCAGAGCAGGTGCAGGAAGCCATCCACCTCCTTCCTTCATCCCAAAGGGGCAATCATCACAGCTTCACTGCCAGGATGTGTGAGAATCAGGGCCTACAGCTGGGCAGCCCTTATGCCAAGAGTGCATAAACCCAAAATGGAAGTTGGAGGGAAAAGAAAGGCAGGCTTAGCACATCAATCCTCCTACTTGCTCCCCTTTGGAGTTGGAGCTGGGGAGAGCAGACGTAAAAATATCACCAGCTGGTGTGTTTCCTGGCAGGGACACCAGCCGTAGCCTTGCCCGCCCCCAGACACACTATTGCAGCAAACAACTTCCATCTGTAGCTCCATTTCCTTTGTTTACTAGAACTACTAGGCAGGAGAGGAGAACAAACTAATGTTTTGGAGGCCCATCAGGACCTGGGCGTTGCTTCCAGCAGAACAGGGTTGATGGATGGTAGAGAGAAAATCAACAAAGCCTCATTATACTTGTAAATCCTGATACAAAATAAGTGATTCTTCTTTTGCATCACTGCTTCAGTGCCTGCTTTCAACACCTGCCCTCATGCCTACCCTGTTCATACTTCTGTCTCTCCACAGCCCTGGCAGTTAAGCTGAGTTAAGAGGATGAGGAGGAAGCCCTTGGCGATGGAACTTCTAGACAAGCTAAGCCCTGCCTGGCAGGGCTAGGAGCAGATTGAATAAGACCCTCCCACCCCCATGTTGCCTTGATCTTCCATCCCCAGCTGACATTTTGGTTCCTCATCTCTGATTGAAGAAACCTCAGTCTCTTACTTGATCTTTCCTGGACAGCCCTTTAATAGGCAGCAAGAAAAAGAGATGAGAGGAAGTATTTTTCATTGCTTGCTTAACATGATTTGTTTTCCTTTGAACCATTTATCCATGCCTCTCCTCTTTGTTTCTCTCCTTTTATATACTCACATACTATCTACCTCTCTGTATAGCAAAGCAACCTTTTAGGCAGTTCTCTAAGAAGATTTCAAATAGCAAGAAAAAAGCAGAATCACAATAGCTCCTTCCCCAGTTCAATTCAGCAAGCCCCTCTAAGCACCAGGTCAGGCGCAAGGCACAATGAGAGGCAAGATGAAGAATGGGTTACCCCATCCTCATCAGACCAACTTAGAATCCAGTACATGCACAAAGAGGAAAAATCTGATGTGTTCACCACCGACATGTTCCATAATTATTTACTGAGCACCTCTCATCAAAAAGAGAAAACTTTTTAAAGTCTGGATTCTCTATTATAACATCAGTAAAGGTTGGCAAAATGTTTTCCTCATGTGAAGCCTTGAATTTAAAGAATTTTAACTGATGTGCATCTTGACTCAATCCAACATTTATCTTTTTGTTTGTATTAGATCCTGTGAGGGACACAAAGATAATTGAGTTGTGGATTTAGATTTTAAGAAATATAAAATCAAGTGAGTCTATGTCTTCTAATACACAAAATCAAGTGGAGAGACATAAACAAATAACACTAACTTCAGTGCAATGTATATACTAAAGTATAGGGAATGATGACTTATTGAACAGCTACTATGTGCCTGGTGCTTTACCCATATGATTAGTAAAGCATCTTTTGGTGATATTTACTGTTCATGTAATCTATGGTCTAGGCCTAGTGATGTGGTCTTGAGAGGGATACAAACATGTAATTACAATGTAACAGGAAGTAGTAACAGAGAAAGTAAAGGAGAATAGCCAGGACATTTAATCTGATTTAGGAAACCAAAGAAGGCTTCCAGGAAGAAGTGACTTCTAAGCTAAGTCCTAAAGAATGAGTCAGCCAAATATATCAGAGGAGAAGATTGTTTTGTCAGAGAAAATAACACGTACAAAGTCCCAAAGGCATGGGGGAGAGTTACATTCCTCATCCAATAAGAGAGGAAGCTGAGGTTCAAATGAGTTATGTAACTTACCCAAGATCACACAGCTGATGAGTGGCAGAAGTTGGATTTGGATCTGGTGTGAGTATCTTCCACCTATAGATGTTAATAACAGAGGAAGAGAGATAGATTTTGATTGATGACTATAGGGAAGCCTTTGATAAATTGGATTTTGAAGAACAAAGTAGAACGGAAGGGAAGAATTGGCAGAAACCAAGTGTTGAGGGGCAGGGAATCCCAGTTTGACTGGAATACAGAGTGATGTCAGGATTGGGAGGTGCCTTGAAAAATTAAGTTGGAAAGATGGAAATGTTTTAGATGGAAAGACCTATCAATCAAGTAAAAGACACCTTATTTCCATCAGGAAGATTATTAAGTCAATAAGACAAATAAGACACTGGACACTTTAACTGTCAGATGAAAAGAGAAGACAAAATACTGAACACTGCAGTATAGTGACAGAGGAGCCCTGTAATGAGAGGCATTCCTCTGACCCGAGGTGAGTGAACACAGAATGTGTTGTATCCAAGGGAAGAGGGCCCAGAGCTACTGGTAGACTATCACTTCCAGAATAACCTGCAGTGGTCCACCTTCTTAGCCCACTCTTCCCTCTATTCTTCTTCCTTTTTTCTTTTGTTCCTTCTTTTCTCCCTTACTATCAAAATCATATTTGAATCTATTGTTTCTTGGGATAGATAAGTCTGCTTGAATAACAAAGAGGTTTTATAACAAAGTCATGAAGAGGAGAATTTGCTTCAAAACCAGGTTTGATGGACTATCTCAACATATGGACTTCTCATGATTGTGTCTGGCTACCAAGCAAATAATAGTAAAAAAGTTAAAACTTCTTCCTCCAAATTCATGTTTTAACGGCAAAGTAATAATGAAAGACTTCTTTACATTATAAAAAAGAAAGAACTTTTTGTTTACTGTTGTTTGTTGTCTAACTCCAGCAAAATTGACGTTCATGTGAAAGAAAAGGTGCAAATGGCCCAAAATCACCTAAAGGAAGGCAAGGGCCCGAGAGGTCAGTGGCTGAGCAGCACTTGCTAGCAAGTACCAGTGGATCCTCTTCAGAGGCAGGATAATGGAAACCTGCATGGCATAGCCTTGACAACCAGCAGAACTGTGGGCCCCACCAAGCCCTCTAAGCTTGGCAAATCACTTCTTTCTTGATCTCATTTGGAAGATAGGGACACTGCTTCACATCTTCTTGCAAGATGGTTTTAAGTTTATTTACTAAATAAATATTTACTTATTTATTTACCAAATAAGATGGTGTACACCAATTTCTAGCTAAGGGCTCAGAACATGAAGGTATTCAATAATAAATCTCTCCTCCAAAGTCACCCTGCCATATTCATTTCTCCTTCTCCCATAGGACTTTGTACATCTTTCTATTTTACAGCACTTATAACAGTGCATTTTAGTTTTTAGATTACTGTTCTGTCTCTACTACTAGATATGAGCCATTCAAGAATATCAGACACGGCTCATACATTTATCTTTGATAACTAATAAAGTGAATGGTAGTTGTTCAATTAGCCATTTCTCACATGGTTGAGTTTAAAAGCTCTCAGCTCAGTTAAGGATCTAAAACTGACACTTCAAAACAATGACCACAAGACAGTGTATAACTTGGTGCTAAACCCTGTGCTACAACAGGCTTGTCAGAGGTGTTGAAGTTCAGGGCACAAGGAAAAGACGGGGTAACATCAAGGGGCTTTCATGGGGGAAGCAGAACCTGAGGGTGGCTGGAAGATTGGGCAGCCTTAAATGAAATGAGAACAGCCACTTGAGAAAGGACAAAAATGGGCAAGAGTATGGAGGAAGAAATGAGCATGTCACATTCATGGCACAGGAGGAAGACTGCTGCGATGTGCTCAGGACCAGGCAACAAAGGTGTTTGAAGTTAATATGGTGGAAATAGGGAACACAAGGGTATCTAAGGAGGGAGTAACTTGAGTCGCTGATGTTTAACTAAGGCCAATGGGCACAAGGTCTAAAGTTTCTAAACATCTGGAGGAGGGACGTCACTTTGCCTGAGGTTGCTGGAGAAGGAAGTTCATGGAAAGGGAGCAGGAGCCCCAGAGTCTCCTACTTGAAGAGTTCATTAGTACTAGGGGATCAGTTCCCATCATGCTGCAGTTGTGTTCTCAACAGGAGGCCTCCCTTAGGATCAGCAAGTGCCAGCAGCTCAGCTCAGCATCCTAACGGACCAAGCAGCCGAGGGGCTCTGATGAGAGAGCATCACTCCTCAACTCAGAGGCAGCTTCAGAAGGATGATGTCCCAAAAACAGCCCAGGCCTTGTAAGAAAGAATGACAAAGAGCAAGTTGAAATGAATTTTGGGAAGGAGAGTTTGTCAGAAACGAAGAATCCATTTAAAAGAAAAAGCCATAAATGTGAGAAAGATACAATAATTAAGACAGTAATATCCATTCTGGGGGCAAAGCACTTTCACATACAGCATCACATTTCACTTACTCAACAATCCAGTGAGACAGACCTTATTCTCATTTCACAGATGAAGTGAGGCTTGTGAGAGTAGGTGACTCTCCCAAGAGTGCCCAAGTAAATAATAGAGCTGGCATCAGACTCCCCATATTGTATTTCCTAAATCCACTGTGTACTTCTTCGAATCAAGCTGCCTGCCTCCAGAGGAATGGAAGTGTGCTGAGCCCCGAACATAACTCAGAGGAAGAAAAGAAACAGAAAAGTTACTCCCACCCCTGAAACCAACAGAAGCAATAGTGTGTAATTCTTGGCTAATGACCAACTCACTGTTAAGTTGTGTCTTAGCTCTCTGGGGTAAGAAAAGCAAGGTGTGCCTTCCCTGGCTGCAATTTTAGGTGGGATATGTTGATTGGAAGACCTACAAAGATCCTCCTGTGTGAGGAGCTTTTTTCAAAGAATGTTAAAGTCTCATAATTGCTTGGGTCTTCTGAGAATTTCCTGTCTCACAGTCTCATTTATTACCATTTCCAAATAACTAAAAATTTTTCCTTCCTTTGTGATAGTCTGAAAATTGAAAGAGCTGAGACCCTCTTCTCTGCCCATGACTGCACCTACAACTAGGTTTTCTTACAAAGCACAAAGAAAGACGAAAGGGCATCTTTCCTTTCCAACAGTGAAAATAAATTGTGAGATGTTATGAAATTACATTGTTACTATTTTAAGCCTCACTATAAATCCATGTATCTGCTGCATTAGCTTAGAGTTGGTATACACATGATTGATCTAATCTGAGAGTATCTCATTATTCTACATACAAGCAGAAAAACAGACTTAGCCTGGCCTCTAACCAACAGGGAGATATTGAGTGAGTAATGTAGCCCTTGCTGGTCCCAGTCTTGCCTGCTCTTCAGGCATGTTGACACAGGAACAAGTGCTTTGAAATCTATAAACCATCATATCAATGTAAATCATTATTATCACTGTGGTTAAAAATAATAACAGCACTTATTTTAACTCCAATTTGTAATTTTATGCCATATTCAGTCTGGGGTCTATTCTGGTCTATAACCTTTGGGATCTCTGTGGTCAGTTACAATGAAGCTAGAGAAAGTCTGACTCTAGGTAGGCAGGATGTGGAGGTTTCCCAATAATCACAGAGCCTTCAGTTACATAATCGCACTGGTTAGGATTTTTACATCTGATTGCAATTGTAATTCCTGCAACCATAGAAACACACAGAAATAGAACAAGGTGATTATAGTTTTTAGAGTCATACAGGCCATGATTTAAATTATTTCTCTACTACATAATAGCTAAATAATATAGGCTACTTATGTATCCTTTCTAGATTTCAGTTTTTTCACCTTAAAAAAAAAACAAGCAATCGAAAAGAATCCTATTAACAAATGTATTTAAAGTACCCACACAATGGATGCCACATAGTAAATGCTAAAGACATGTTAATTCTCTACCATTTATGCATATATATTTTATATATGCTCTTTCCTCCATGATGTACCAAAATAGAAATTACATTATTCAGTCTCCGCATTCTTGAATTACCAGGGACTGCTTCTTTCAGATGTTTATTGTATACCTTGTATGTGCTAGAAGTTGTGCTGGATCCTAGGCATACAAATGTGAATAAAATGTAATTTTCAAAGTATATAATATTATATGAATGCAATCAAGCTGAGTCTAAAATATTTAGTGAAGTATCAAAGCATACTCTATTTTACATTGAAGGTCTTTATTGGGCTGCTTCAGTGAAAACAGGGTAATAATGTCCATCAAGTAAGAGCTGGGTCTGTCTTGGTGAATATCATATTTTCAGTACATAGAAGACAGGATAATGTTTGTCCAGCAAATCTGTTAGTAAAAAGGAAAAATAGTAAGTCATGAACATAATACATGAGTGGCTACCTTTAATGTGTTAGATAACATCTGCCTCCTGCCAACTGCATCCCCTTTTATTCCATATCTTCAAGATGCAAGAATTGCTTACAGAGGATCTTGTATTGCAGGTGGTTGGAGAACTAAATGAGAATTACTAAATGCTAAGTCTAAACCTCTCCTTCTCCAGATCTTAACTGAAATCATGCAGCTAGTTGGTAAAGGAATCAATATCAACTCACCCCATCCACTGCTCTTTTTGACACATCTTTAAACCTATGTTTGACTAAATAGTTACATAATTTCAGAAGCTGAAATTTCCCCTCCCATTACTTCAGACAGCACACCCTAAGAGAAGAGATCACTTGAACACCAAACAAGTTCTACACAAAACAAGACATGTTGTGTCATGTTTCAGGAAGGTGACCTACCAAATAGGCAGCCAGCTTCAGAGAACCCACTGTACTTTTTGATGGCCAGTTCCAAGAACCTGAGACATTCTGTTCAGCCTTACTCATTTCTATTAACCAGGAAAAGGACAGGCTAAACCCATGCACTTCCTTCCCATTTTAAGCCAATTTTGCCTTCTATGCAAATGCCAGAAAAAGGAAATGGTGAGTTATTGGTTCCTTCTCCCATTATCCAGAACAGCTCTTGCACAGTAAGCATCTTCATGACCATCCCACTACCACATCACCTGACAGAACCACCAGAAAACTGAGGGACTCAATATGTATACCTTGACATCCTACCTACTCATACAAACTTATATGTATTAATCCAACATGACCCCATGTTCATTGAGCTCTTTACTGAGTGTTCCATATGTATCATCTAGTCCTCGCAACAGTTCTACATATCAGTAACAGTATCATCTTCCCATGTTACCAATGAAGAAACTACAATTTAAAGGGTTCCATCACTTGTGGTGCTGTGAGGTGTGATTTTGTTTAGTGCATCACCTCCTGACTCAAGGTCAACCAATTTAACCCATTACAGCAATTTGTATAAAACAACAACCCACTTCAACAAAGGAGAAAACAATAGCTAATTCCACAGCCTGTAACATCCTGGCTAACCAGAGGTCCTGACTGTCCACATGACAACTTCACTGCTAGCCCAACCAGCATTCAAGAAAACCAGTGCACTAAACAAAACTACAACAAAGGACACTTACAGAGTCCTCTTCATGCCCCTGCTACTTCCACCAGAGCACATGCTGGTAGCCACAGCTGTGAGATCTGAAGACACATCATATCACAGGACTCTTTGCAGACACTCCCAAGCACCAGCCCAGAGCTGGGTAGCTCCACTGAGTTACTAAACCCAAAAGAGCAACAACAATCACTGCAGTCTGGCTCTCAGAAAGCCCCATCCCTAAGGGAAAGGGAAGAGCACCATATCAAGGGAGCACCCTGTGGGACAAATGAATCTAAACAGCAGTCCTGAACACCAGATCTTTCCTCAGACATAGTCTACCCAAATGAGAGGGCACCAAAAAACAATTCTGGTAATATGACAAGGTAAGATTCTTTAACAGCCCCAAAAGATCACACTAGTTCACCAGCAATTGATCCAAAGCAACAAGAAATCTCTGAATTGCCAGGAAAATAATTCAGAATATCACTTATTAAGCTACTCAAAGAGGCATCAGAGAAAGGTGAAAACCAACTTAAAGAAAGTTTTTAAATAATGCAGGATATGGATGAAAAAAATCTCCAGAGTATTAAATAGCATAAACAAAAAGCAATCACACCTTCTGGAAATGAAAGACACACTTAGAGAAATGCAAAATACACTGGAAAGTTTCAACAATAGAATTGAACAAGTAGAAAAAAGAACTTCAGAGCTTCAGGACAAGGCTTTTGAATTAACAAAATCTGACAAAAACAAAGAAAAAAGAATAAAAAATAAAACAAGCAAAGCCTCCAAGAAGGTTGGGACTATGCTAAACAACCAAACGTAAGAATAACTGCTTTTCCAAGAAAGAAGAGAAATCTAAAAGTTTGGAAAATTTATCTGAGGGGATAATCAAGGAAATCTTCCCCGGCCTTGCTAGAGATCTAGACATCCAAATACAAGAAGCTCAAAGAACACCTAAGAAATTCATTGCAAAAAGATCATCACCAAGGGACATAGTCATCAGGTTATCTAAGTTCAAGATGAAGGAAAGAATCTTAAGAGCTGTGAGACAAAAGCATTAGGTTACCTATAAAGGAAAACCTATCAGATTAACAGCAGATTTCTAAGCAGAAACCCTACAAGCCAGAGGTAATTGGGGTCCTATTATTAGCCACTTTAAACAAAACTATTGTCAGCCAAGAGTTTTGTATCCATCAGAGCTAAGTTTTATAAAATGAAGGAAAGATAACAGTAGTTTCCAGACCAACAAATGCTGAGAGAATTTGCCACTACCAAGCCGGCAGTATAAGAGCTGCTAAAAAGAGTTCAATTATTTTGAAACAAAACCTCAAAGCACACTAAAATAGAATCTCCTTAAAGCATAAATCTCAGAGGGCCTGTAAAACAGTAATACAATTGGAAAAAAAAGGCATTCAGGCAACAACTAGCACAATGGATAGTATAGTGCCTCATATCTCAATATTATGCTGAATGTAAATGGCCTAAATGCTCCACTTAAAATATATAGAATAGCAGAATGGATAAGAATTCACCAACCAAGTATCTGCTCTCTTTAAGAGATTCGCCTAACATATGAGGACTCACATGAATTGCAGGTAAAGGGGTGAAGAAAGATATTTCAGGTAAATGGACACCAAAAGTGAGCAGGAGATTCTTATATCAAGCAAAACAGACTTTAAATAAACAATGATGATAAAAAAAAAAAAAGACAAGAAGGGACATTATGTAATGATAAAAGGACTAGTCCAATAGGAAAATATCACAATTCTAAATATACCTGTACCTAACACTGGAGCTTCCAAATGTATAAAACAATTACTACTAGACCTAAGAAATGAGACAGATGGCAACATAATAATACTGAGAGACTTCAATACTCCACTGAAAGCATTAGAGACGTAATTTAGACAGAAAGTCAACAAAGAAACAAGACTTAATGTCAATAAATGTTATATATCACATAAGCAGAATTAAAAACAAAAATTATATGATAATCTCAATAGACACAGAAAAAGCATTTGACGAAATCCAGCATTGCTTTATGATTAAAACCCTTAGCAAAATGGGCATAGAAGGGACATAACCTAAGGTAATAAAAGCCATCTATGATTAACCTACAGCCAACATTATACTGAATAGGGAAAAGTCAGAGTTAGTATTGTGGATCACATGGGAAAATATGGATTATTTAATAAATGCTGCTGAGAGAACCATTATCTATCTTGGAAAATAAAACATGCCTATATCATAGTACACACATAAGTTAATTCTAAATAGTTTTCATATTCAAATATAGAAGGCAAAACTTTAAAATTATTTTAAAAAGTATATTTTGATGACAAAGGTTGGAGACTATTTCCCAAACATGATGCATACTAAATACTATAAAATGAAAATATGAGCCATTGATATGTATCTATATAGTACATATAGGAGATTTTATATATGTTTATGCCTGTCTGTAATATACATATGTGTATTTATATACTCATGAGAATAAGTACATAAGAAGATATATTTGTAAAACAAAACCTACAAAAGATTAGTATTCAGAAAATATGAACATTTGTACAAGTCAATTAGAAAAACACAAATAACCAAAATAGAAAAATAGGCCTAAGTCATGAACAGGTGAGATACCAAAATATAAATTGTCAAAAACATATACAACATATATAATTTCTCGTTAGAAATTAAGAAAATATAAATTAAGACCAAAACAAGATATCTTTTTATACCCACTCATATGGCAAAAATTGAGAAGATAATACCCAGTGTTGGTAATGGATATAACTGTTTAAGAAAACACTTTGAGTTAAGTGAAGCATGTTGATAATTCTAGGTGCTTAGATATGCTATAGCCTCTGCTTAGAATGTGCATCCTCAAATTGTCTATCTAGAAAAACTATTATTCATGCTTTAAAAACCTACTTAGCATCTATTCAGAGACCTCCTCAAATGGCCAGAAGCAAAATCAATAATTTCTTTCTCTGTGCTGCCTGTACAAAGTTGTATCATCCCCACATTACACTGTACAATAATTTTGTATTTATGTTTCTCCCCAACTTAGTCTAGGAACTTTTATAATAGAAAGCAAGGACAGTTTTATTTTGCCACCCTAGAGCTCAGTATATGGCAATAAAGGCACTGAAATAATGAGGATCCCCCAAGTCTTCTGTGTCTCTTTCCATAACTACCATGCCCCCATTAGTTCTGTGACAGTTGTCAATTGTGGTCTGAGCCCACTTTCCGTGGAAGCACTAGGCTCCTGTACACTTTCCTGCTTCTCTCTCAGCTTCACATATTGCGGCACTCACAGTTCTGTTGCGTTTTCATAAGACTCAACCCAAAAACCAAATCACTCAAGGAAACATGTCCACATTTTGAATGGGATACCAATTAAAAATATCTCACTCAAATTGACTTCAAACTCCAAAGCTAGTTTTTATTTTAAAAGGACATCAAATTCCTAATTCTATGAAAGCCTGTGGGAAACATTTTACCATCCAGGACTTGGATGAAGGTGACTGCCTACAACCAATTAAGATGTATATTTGGTATCTGGCAGCTTCCTGATTCACACCTTCTGCCTCTTCATCACCAGGGACCATGTATTGAGTGGCAGATGTGTTCAAAGCAGCAGTGACTTGGTGGTGCTGCAGCCTGTGTCATTTGGCTCTATTTCCAGGCAGCCCAGATGCAGCCAGTCAGCAGCTATGACACTTGGGGAAAAAGAGTTGCTTTTCCAAATCAACATATGAGACTTCATGGCATAATAGAAAGAATACTGTAGAAAAAGCATTGAGGTGGATTTCCAGTTCCACTACTCTGAAGTTTTGTGACTCTTCCAAAAAACCTCCCTGGACCTCACTGTCCCTGATTGGAAAGCAATAGCTATTCTGCCTACTTCCTCAAAGTAGGAAGAGATTTTAAGGACTAAATGTAACAGTGAATTTAAACTGTCAGATACTAATACAGATACTAGATTTAGCCAACATTTTTAATGCTTTCTATGTACTAGATGTGACTCTACGGGATTTATATTTATTAATTTCAGCCTAGTAGTAATCCTATGAGCTAAATAAATACATTGTATACAAATGAGCTAAATAAATTTTAAATATGAAAAAAACAAGACACAAAACTTTTGAGGAATTTGCTAAGGTGACAGAGCCAGTAATGCAAGATCCCAGGTGTGAGACCAAGCTTTAATCATGATGCTACACTGAACATCTTAGAACTTGTTTTTCTGTTGCTTTAGATTTGCTTGTAATACTGCCCATCACACCAAGAAATCAGTACTTTGCCCATGCGTCTACAAAAGCACTTACTATTTGGTAATAATTTAGTTTTTATATACCTGTCTTCTCCATTAGACTGTGAGGTCCTTACAGGTAGGACCTATACTGTACTCCTCTGTAATACCTCCAGCACTGCATCCTGGATCTGGCATATTGCAGGTAGGCGCATCACCCTCTAGAGATTTGTTGGCTGTACAGATGGAAGGAAGGAAAGGAATAAAGGGCAGGTGGGCACAGTAGATGGATGGATGAGTGGATGGATGGATGGATGGATGGATGGATGGATGGATGGATGGAAGCGTAGATAGGTGGGTAGATGGATGGAAGGATAGTGAGTGGATGGATGGATAGATGGATGGATTGTTGGAAGGCTTGGTGGGTGGGTGGACATGTGAGTAAATGATTAGATTAACCATTAATTGTCAATTTTACAGAGTACTATTTCATTTTGAAACTCGAATTGCGTGTTTGCTCCATCCTCACTGAGTTTGCCCATAATTTTAAATTATTTTCTATCTAAAGTCATAGAGAACCCATTTACTATTATAATAGTCTTTAAAAACCCATAAGATTTGAAAAAGACAAAAACAGCTGCTGCTTCTGAAAGCAGGGCTGATTCTAGGATTTTGCCTCATATTTTAGGCATTTTTGTACTTCAGTCACCTTCATCTGTGGGGAAGATGTTCCAAGACCCCCAGCAAATGCCTGAACTTGTGAACAGTACCAAATCCTATATACACTATGTGCTTTCCTACACATATATACCTATAATGAAGTTTAATTTATAATTTAGGTACAGTAAGAGGTTAACAACCATAACTAATGATAAAATAGAACAATTATAACAATCAGCTGCTCAGCTGCAATAAATGTTATACAAATATGACCTCTCTCTTCTCTCTCTCTGCCCCCCTTTACTCTTTCAAAATACCTTATTGTACTCTACTTGCCCTTCTTCTTTGTGATCTGTTGATCTGACAACTGAGATAGCTACTGAGTGACTAACGAATAAATGTCCTATATACCCATGGATATCTGGACAAAGGGATAATTCACATCTTGGGCAGGACAGAGCAAGAAAGTGCAAAATTTCGTTACTTTACTCACAACACAACATACAATTTAAAGCTTCGCAGACATTATGCTAAGTGAAATAAGCAAATCACAAAAGGAAAAATATTGTGTGATTCCCCTCATATACAGTACCTGAAAATAGTCAAACTCACAGAAACAGAAAGCAAAATGATGGTTGCCAGGGACTGAGGGAAGGGAAAATGGGAAGTTACTGTGTAATGGGTACAGAGTTTCAGTTTGTAAAGATGAAAAAGCTCTGGAGATGGATGTTGGTGATGGCATCACAAAAATGTGTATGTACTTAATGTTACTGAAAAGTACACTTAAAATGATTAAAATAGTAAATTTTGTATCTAAAAAATTATAAATTGTTTATTTTTGAAATTTTTCATTTAATATTTTCAAACTGTGCTTGGCCACGGTAACTGAAGCCCAGGAAAGTGAAGCGGGGATAAGGGGAGACTACTGTGCTAGCCTTCTTTGAGTACTTAGAGAATGAGAAAGTGTCTTGACTTCTTTGAATCCTCAGCACACATGCTGCAATGCAAACGTAGACAAGCAATAAATTTGAGGTCAAACTAATGAGTCAGCCAAGGCCCTGCCTCCCCTCTGCTTGCCTTCTTTTCTACTTAAAACCAGTGCGTAGCTCCTTTGTATCCCCTTTCTCTCCTTTTCTGGGAAAGGCTCTGCTGGCATTTATTCTGTTCCTTTCTGTTCCACACCAAGCAAAGCTCTTTACCTGGACAGCTGCAGTTTTCAGTTGTCCCCTACCCGCCCAAACTACCATAACCCCCACATGCTCAAGTTTAGCCTTATTATGTTCTCTCAGAAACACTGGTACCAGCTGGACAATGCCCCTCTCAAGAAGTCTGGGTCCTTAGCCTTTTCCCCAAGCTTCTAGGTTCTGATCCCACCCTCCTTCACCTTCCCAGTTAATATCCTTGTGTTGCCACAGTGTTTCCCTCTGCATGTTGAGTCCTCCAACCCCTATTTAACCCATTCTCTACATTAAGTTGCCCCTATTAAAATACCAGTTAGAGCCTGCTTTTCTGAATGAATCCTTACTGACTCAACTTACTGTGTACCAGACACCATGCTAAGCCTTTAAGCATATCACTGCATTTGCTCTTTACGGAAACTCTATGGGTACATTATCTTCTTTTTCAAGTGGGTAAACTGAGACACAGAGATAGTAAGATTTTGACAAAGATCACACAAGCTTTAATTGCAGTAAAGAGAAAAGAAGTAGAAGAGAAGCTTCTATCCCCAATGTAGTTCTGTTTAAAAATAGCTATTTGCATGAGACATATGGTTCCTAGAGCGAATTTATGTCCTTGGTGCCAGAGTCCTTCTTAGAACCAAAAGTATGTGTAAAGTTCCCTGAATAAAGGAGTGTGGTGTCCTTGCCCTCCACCCATAGATAGTAATAACACACAGATTTACCACCAAAAGGTGGTTGCAATATAGGACTGAGACAGGAGTGTGCATGGGACTCTTAAGACTAACACAGACATCCAAGGTTATTTCCCACCTACAAAGCTAAAAAGGAATCAAATTCCAATCAAAAAGTGATTATGTCTTTCCCTAAAGTTTCTGATGAAAAGAGAAAATAAAGTCTCTTGCGTTGGCTGGGAGCCACCCCGGACCATAATGTTTTCTTGTCCCTCGTGATAGGTAGCACCTACTCTCCACCCTAGTGTCAATATTTCTTCCCCTTTTGTGCATCTTTCTAGCTCAGAGTCTCCTCCAGCAGTTTTCATTCCCTCTTTTTATTATTTTGTCTTCCCATCTCTCTGTGATATAAGTAAAATAAATTTTTGGAAGACAGCTTAGTCATTTGAGGAAATGATTTAGGTGGCTTTTTGAACTTTACACATGAAAGAAATTTCCAATACTGACTTGTCTCATCAAAAAGTTTCTCATAACTCAAAACCTCTGAAACCCTAGTAATTCTTCGTGTGTGTGTGTGTGTGTGTGTGTGTGTGTGTGCGTGCGCGCATGCTTTGGAGGGGGGAGTTGGCAATTGAAAGATGTGTGCTGGGTGTGTAATGACAGAGTTACTCTTACTCAGGGCCACCTACCTTGGGAGATCTGTTGTGTTTTTTTCTTTGACCAGAAACCATCAGCCATACTTTTATCTTTATATTCTATGCCATCCCTGATTATAAATAAATAAATAAATAAATAATGTGTCTCACATGTCTATCTCCATTTGCTTACTATTATACTGCTTTTTGGTTTTGGTAATCATTTCTAATCAAGCTGAGATTCTTGACTTTGGCATTAAACTGCCATTTAATGGGGCTCACTGATATCTAAAAAAAAGGAAATGGCATAATTTCTTTTTATAAAATGTATCCCCAGAAGTTAAAATTTTTCTTAGAAGGAGCTTAAAATAAGCTAGGCATTCTGTCATTCCTTAACAGTCACCTTCTTCTGGTTGACAGCTGTGTTCTGGGAGGATATTGTGGATGGTACCAGCAGCCACCTCAAATAACACCCCATCATTGCAGATGCCATGAAGGGACCCTGTTGAGGAGGCAAAGAGTGTGATGTAATGGGAGTAAGATCAGCCTGGTTGGGAATTTCAGATCGGTGCTTTGCTTAACCTCTCAGAGCCTCAGCTATTTCATGCTATAAAGTGTAAATAATTCCTACTTTCTGTAGTTAGCAAGAGGGAGTTATTATTAATGATAACATACATAATTATGCCACACACCATATTAGATACACATATGAGCACATTTAATCCATACAGAAATTCCTCAAGTCAGGTATTAATCAGCATCTTTTATTTTACATATGAACAAACTGAGTCTCCAGAAGCTAATTAAGGTTCTTAAGGCTCCAGAACACATAGGTGGTCAGCCCAAATTTTAGACAATTTATCTAAGCCCAGAGTTATAGCTTTCTTGCACACTGTGCTGCAACCCATCAAAGAACAAACAGGTGCATAGCAGACAGGCAGAATGGTAACAGATAGCAAGCTTTTCTCCAGGGTTCTTTAACTTCCATCATATATCCCCTTCAATAACCTGACATTCATGGCAGGAAAAGGATGTGGAAGAGAAGCAGAGGGAGAGAACAATGTCAACATCAAGGAGAAACTCTTGAACAGTGAGGGAAGTTAGATTTTGGTGGAAAAACCTGTTTCCACTTGCATCAGCAGACTGCATCTTGGTCTAGTGCTATACATTTGGAGGGTCTGAGTATGCCAAAGTACAAAGTGATAGCTGATACTTTAATACGAGATTCTAGTCCCTAAATGAATCCAAATCTTTAGAGGAGAGTATGTGAAGTAAATATTCTCCTCTAAGAATTTGGATTCATTTGGGAGCTAGACCCAGCAACAAGGCAGAGGGTAAAATCCAGTGCCTACTTTTTTACTGGTAACGCTAGACTTTAGGTGCTGCTTAGACCCACAGCCAAAATGGGCTTCTGGAATGACAGTCCTTCATTTTCTCCCACATTCCCCCAGATTCTGTTTCCAGAGAGAACTAAGAGATAAGGCTTTGTACAAGAATCACTTTCAATTATTTGACCTGGACCCTAATTCTTCCTTAAGAGAGGAGAAATACTGCTGGAATTGCCTAATTTTTGAGCCAAAACAGCTCCAAAAAAAGAAGACACTTCTCTCTTTCCAATTATATTAACACAGTATTATAATAAATACACAGTCCTATTTACTAAGATGAAATGATACTCTTTATCTTGGGTACATTATGATTAAGAAGCTTGTCTAGGAACCTAGCTTTCACATTGAACATTGTTTCTATGCTAAAATACATTCTACCTTCTGCACAACCCACCCACCAAAGATTGGAAACACAATCCATTTATCAGTATAAATATAGCACTATTGTCTCAAAGTATTCAATATTTCTTATGAGAGAATCAGCTCCAAACATCTCACTTTTAATTTAAAAAAAAAAAACACTATGTTAAACTCTAGGGGCCATGATAATGAAGAAAATCCAAATATAACTGGCTCTTTTCCCATTCATCTTCTTTGCACATAATACCTTCTGCTTATTTTCATTTTCTTTCCAAACATCTAATTACATAGGAAACAGAAATATTTTAAAAGATAAAAATGCTTGTAGATGTGATGTGAATTTATTCTGTTAGGGATCTGGGAAGCTAAAAATTCTCAGGATATAGGGAGAGAGAATTTACCAAGTAATTCCCCCAAAAAGCTAATTTGCTACTTTATTTTTAGAGACTAGTACCCTCACTTTGGTTTACTTCAGAATAAGATTCATCTATTTCTGCCTTACCTGTGCACCTAAGAAAGTAGTTCCAGATTGCAGTTTGATTTTTATGTGGAACAACTCTTCACTAAAGAAATAGTCCCTGAGAATCTACAGTATTCCCAAAAGTATCCTAGTAAGTGGCAATGCAGATAGTTTTAGGTTGGTAATTTCAATATCCACATAGATGATCAGTCCGAGACCCATACTTCTTGATTCTTTGACTTCCTCCCCTGCAGAAATTGTGTCCTCCATCCCACTTCCATCACCCACTTTATTGGTATTTCCCAGACTATTACACCCTAGTACTATTTCTCTAAATTATTAACTTTATGAATACCATATTTACTTCCAGCTCCATATACAGCTTCTCCTGCTGTGTCCACATTGCAACAGTTCCTCCTGCATAGATTAAAACTTATTCCTTTTTTGCACTGTTCTTCTTGCTCACCTCTTCTTCCTACTCAACTTGAAATTTGTAGTCCATCAATACCCTACATACAATCAACATCTATCTCTCATTCTTGCCTGGGCAGGGAGGAAGACCTAAACCATGCTTAAGGCCAATTTGCCACCCATTCTGTGCCTGCAAACATGGGTTGAGGAAAACACACAACCACATGTACTGGTTCTGCTCTGAATTCATGAGCACTAACCTTCAGAAGGTCCTCACTGCTGTCCAGGAAATATGCCACAGTACCTTAGTCAAATGTCTGCCCTACTCTCCTAGTTGTCTATTTCTCGTCTTCTTTTGTCTCCTCAAAGTTCTCTCATATGCCCCCATCTCCTGACTCTTAGCTGGTCTTGCATCTTGTTTAACTGAGACAACAGAGTAATCGGAAGATAACTTTCACATGTTCCCATACCACATCTACCACACTAACTACATCTGGACCATGTGTACTGCATTCTTTTCTGTATAATGATGACAGGATTGCTCTATCTAAACCCACCCAAGTCATGTGTCTGCTAGATCCTGTCCCATTTCACTAAATCCCATTTCACCAACTCAAGAAAATTGCTCCAGCAAAACCTCCCTCTATCTTCTCCATCACTGTTTTCTCTCTTCCAAATCATCACCAGCAGCGTACCAATAGGATATAATATCCTACATCAACCTCTTCCAGCTATGATCCTGATATGATTTGGCTGTGTCCCCACCCAAATCTCATCTTGAATTCCCATGTGTTGTGGAAGGGACCTAGTGGGAGGTAACTGAATCATGGAGCATGTCTTTCCTTTGCTGTTCTCATGATAGCAAATAAGTCTTATGAGATCTGATGATTTTAAAAAGAGGAGTTTTGAGATTAACAGCTCCTGTCTGCAGCTCCCAGCAAGACCAACACAGAAGGTGGGTGATTTTTGCATTTCCAACTAAGGTACAATGTTCATCTCATTGAGACTGTTTGGGCAGTTGGTGCAGCCATGGAGGGTGAGCGAAGCAGGGTGGGGGTTACCTCCCCCGGCAAGTGCAGGGAGCAGGGGAGCTTCCCTTTCCCAGCCAAAAACCATGAGGGATTGTGCTATCCAGCCAGACACTATGCTATTCCCAGAGTTTCTGCAATCCACAGATCAGGAGACTCCCTCACGTGCCTACACAACCAGGGCCCTGGGTTTCAAGCACGAAACCAGGCGGCTGTTCAGGCAAACACCAAGCTAGCTGTAGGAGTTTTTGTTTTTGTTGTTGTTGTTGTTTTCGTACCCCAGTGCCACCTGGAACCCCAGTGAGACAGAACTGTTCACTTCCCTAAAAAGGGGGCTGAAGCCAGGGAGCCAAGTGGTCTCACTCAGCAGGTCCCACTTCCACAGGGCCCAGCAAGCTAAGAACCACTGGCTTGAAATTCTCACTGCAAGCACAGCAGTCTGAAGTCAACCAGGGACAATTGAGCTTGGTGGGGTAGGGGGTGTCCACTACCACTGAGGCTTGAGTAGGCAGTTTTCCCCTCACAGTTCTAAGGACTGGGCGGGACCCAACACAGCATGGCAAAGAGGCTGTGGCCAGACTGCCTCTCTAGATTTCTCTTAACTGGGCAGGACATCTCGGAAAGAAAGGCAGCAGCCCCATTCGGAGGCTTATAGATAAAACTCCCATCTTACTGGGACATAGCACCTGGGGGAAGGGGCAGCTGTGGGCATAGCTTTAGTGGAATTAAACATTCCTGCCTCCCAGCTCTGAAGAGAGCAGAGGATCCTGACAAGGAGGGTACTACCAGCACAATGCTTGAGTTCTGCTAAGGGATAGTCTTCCTCCTCAAGTGGGTCCCTGACCCCTATACCACCTGACTGGGAGAGATCTCCAACAGGGGTTGAGAAACACTTCATACAGGAGAGCCCTAGCTGGCATTAGGCTGGTGACCCTCTGGGGTGAAGCTTCCAGGGAAAGGAGTAGGCAGCAATTCTTGCTGTTCTGCAGCCTTCGCTGTGATATCCAGGTAAATAGGGTCTGGAGTGGACCTCTAGCAAACTGCAGCAGACGTGCAGAAGAAGGACCTCACTGCTAGAAGAAAAACTAACAAACAGAAAGCAATAACATCAATAGCAACAAAAAGAACCTCCACACAGCAACCCCATGGAAAGGTCATCAATCTTAAACATCAAGGTTGATAAATCCACAAAGGTGAGGAACACCAGCACAAAAATGCTGAAAATTCCAAAAAAACAGAATGCCTCTTTTTCTCCAAATAATCGCAAATACTTTCCAGCAATAATACAAAACTGGACAGAAAATGAATTTGATGAACTGTCAGAAGAAGGATTCAGAAGGTGGGTAACAACAAACTCCTCTGAGCTAAAGAAGCATGTTCTAATCCAATGCAAGGAAGCTAAGAACCTTAACATAAGGTTACAAGAACTGCTAACTAGAATAACCAGTGACCTGATAGAGCTGAAAAACAGCATGAGAACTTAGTGAAGCATATACAAGTATCAGCAGTCGAATTGATCAAGCAGAAGAAAGGATATCAGAGATTGAAGATCAACTCACTGAAACAAGGCATAAAGACAAGATGAAAGAAAAAAAGATTGAAAAGGGATGAACAAAGCCTCCAAGAAATATGGGACTATGTGAAAAGATCAAACCTACAATTTATTGGAGTTCATGAAAGTGGTGGGAAGAAAGGAACCAAGTCAGAAAACACACTTCAGGATATTATCCAGGAGACCATCCCCAACCTAGCAAGACAGGCCAACATTCAAATTCAGGGAATACAGAGAACACCCCTAAAATACTCTTCAAGAATAGCAACCCCAAGACACATAATCATCAGATTCACCAAGGTTGAAACAAAGAAAAAAATGTTAAGGGCAGCCAGAGAAAAAGGTCAGGTTACCTAAAAAGGAAAGCCCATCAGACTGACAGCAGATCTCTCTGCAGAAACCCTACAAGCCAGAAGAGAATGGGGACCAATATTAAACATTCTTAAAAGAATTTTTAACCCAGAATTTTATATCCAGCCAAACTAAGTTACAAAAGTGAAGGAGAAATAAAATCTTTTACAGATAAGCAAAGCTGAGGGATTTTGTCATGACCAGGCCTGCCTTACAAGAGCTTCTAAAGAAAACACTAAATATGGAAAGGAAAAACCTGTACCAGCCACTGCAAAAACACATTAAAATATAAAGACCAACAACACTATGAAGAAACTGCATCAACTAATGTGCAAAATAACCAGCTAGCATCATGATGACAGGATCAAATTCATACATAACAATATTAACCTTAAATGTAAATGGACTAAATGCCCCAATTAAAAGACCCAGACTGGCAAATTGGATAGAGTCAAGACCTATTGGTGTGCTGAATTCAGGAGACCCATCTCACATGCAAAGACATACATAGTTTCAATATAATGGGATGGAGGAATATTTACCTAGCAAATAGAAAGAAAGAAAAAGGCAGGATTTGAAATTCTAGTACCTTATTAAACAGACTTTAAACCAACAAAGATCAAAAAAGACAAAGAAGGGCATTACATAATGGTAAAGGGATCAAATGCAACAAGAAGAGCTAACTATCCCAAATATATATGCATCCAATACAGGAGCACCCAGATTCATAAAACAAGTTCCTAGAGACCTACAAAGAGACTTAGACTTCCACACAATAATGGTAGGAGACTTTAACACCCCACTGTCAATATTAGATCAACAAAAACAAAATTAACAAGGATATTCAGGACTTGAAATCAGAAAATTTCAGGCCAATATTTCTGATGAACATTGATGTGAAAACCCTCAATAAAATACTGGCAAACCAAATCCAGCAGCACATCAAAAAGCTATTCACCACCATCAAATTGGCTTCATCCCAGAGAAGCAAGGCAGGTTTAACATAAGCAAATCAATAAATGTAACCCACCACATAAACAGCACCAAAGACAAAAATCACGTGATTATCTGAGTAGATGCAGAAAAGGCCTTTGATAAATTCAACTCTACTTTTTTCTAAAAACTCTCAAGAAACTAGGTATGATGGACCATATCTCAAAATAATATTAATGACAAATCCATAGCCAAGACCATACTGAATGGGCAAAAGCTGGAAGTATTCCCTTTGAAAACCAGCACAAAA